>BJFM01003154.1:0-12423 GCA_016586285.1 Arothron firmamentum | reverse complement strand
TATATATCCTGTCAATGAAAGGTAGTGTGAACAGCGAACATGTGTAGTGTAATCAGAATCTAAATCCAAATTGAAACAAGATTGTCTTTGCAATGTGCATTTTTTTTTTCCATTTAAAAAAAAAATCTCAGCAGAATAATTAACACATTCATCTTTGCCACATTACAGGAAAGGAAAATATTTTATTTTGGTGTGCTGCTCCTTTATCAGCTCTCCTTGATTTAGGATTTTTATTGTTTATGGATTCTTCGGGTATGGAGTAAGCTGCAGGAATTGAGCATCTCAAATTGGATGTCACATCTGAGTGCATGCAGGCCTCATATTTGTTGTGCTTCAATGATTACTCATTAATGTCAATTTATCATTTAATGCCAGACTCATCAATTCAATCCTAGATTACATAAATTGCCCAGTTTATTTTAATGACCGTGCCATTTCTACTGGCAGCTGTGGTTTTAAGAGGAATTGTCTTGTATAATTTCTTACAGAATTAACTAAACTGTTTCTAAATTCCAGCCACACGTACAAAAGGGGTGAGTAGTATATTCACTTTTTCACTTGCTGTTTTTGTCTTTGTAGCCATGCAATTCAAAACCTCTTCTGACACCATAAGCATGTAGTACAAACATAACTGTGGAAGACATCAACATGTCTCAGGTAAACGTTTGTGTTGTACTGTTGGCTCTTTTGTTAAAGAGTCTCAATTGAAAAGACAGAGTCTCAACTGAAACGACAGAAACCATGACTCCAAACTTCAGCAAGCTGAAAACACACGCACCCAACTTGAGTACGCATACAGCATATACACCTGCAGTAATAGTAGCACAACAACCACAGAAACAGAAGAAATAAAGCAGAGAGCAGAGTTAGTATTGGTGGCTAGATGAAAGAAATGTAGTGAACAATGTAACCGGAATTTGGTCAGCTTGATGGAACAGAATCCTGCCATCCTTTGCTGTACATCCATCTATCTGAGACATAATCCCTCTTCTGTTAACTGTTGATTATTTCTAATCAGGGTCACTGGAGTCTATCCCCACAGCCACTGGGTAAGAGGCTAAAATCCACCCACAACAGGTCATCAGTCATCCCCATGTGTGAGTCATTCACTCACACATTCATACCTAGGAGCAATTCAGTGTCTCACATCCACTGAATCTTCATAATTTTGATCTGCAGGAGGAAACTAAAAGGAAGCCAAAAACTACACCGGCAAGGAGGGATCGTGCAAAGTTCACCTAAGAAGTATGGAGGATCAAAAGTGCCAAAATTACATAAGTAAATACATCATTAAATAATTAATTAAATATGTCATTAATCTATCCATCCATCTTATTCCGCTTATCCGGGGTCGGGTCGCGGGGGCAGCAGCCTAAGCAGGGAAAAAGAGCAGAGGCTCTACTCCGAGCTCCTCTCGGATGGCAGAGATTCTCACCCTATTTCTAGGGAGAGCCCAGCCACCCTGCAAAGGAAACTCATTTCTGCCGCTTGTACCCGCGATCTCATTTTTTCGGTCATTACCCAAAGCTCATGACCATAAGTGAGGGTAGGAACGAGGATTGACCACTAAATTTAGAGCTTTGCCTTTCGGCTCAACTCTCACTTCACCACAACAGATCGGCGCAGAGTCCGCAATACCTCCCACTCCATTTTCCCCCACTCGTGAACAAGACCCCGAGGTACTTGAACTCCTCCACTTGGGGCAGGATCTCCTCTCCGACCCGGAGAAGGCACTCCACCTTTTTCCGGCTGAGAACCATGGCCGCAGATTTGCAGGTGCTGATTCTCGTCATAAATTAAAATTGGAACTAAATACATAAATGTGTTAATAAATGTGTCATTAATTCGTTAAAATACCAATTCATTTTAGTTAATTTTTTTTTTGAATATTTCACTAATTATTTAATTATTTCATGGTCCTTGTTTTGTAGTGGATCATAAATTGTATCTTTCAATCCCACCCATCAAAGTCGGTGGGCGGGGCTAATACAAATCTAGTCTAATCCACTGCTCTGGTCTGCCTTGAAACAAAGGTAGACAAAGACGTCTTTCTAAACATGGCGGCTGTGTTGATTGAAGATGTCCTTGAACTTTCTAGAGAGTTGGTGACAGATATTTTAGACATTGCAGAGTGTGTGTGAAAGCGGAACCTGCTAACCCCGAGCATGTAGCAGGGAAAGCAGAGGAATTTATTGAAGTTGTTGGAGTTATTTCCGCACTTTATGACCAAGATGTTATCTAATTTAACTCACAACTGTGTCTCGAATTACTGATTAGTAGCTCACCTGGCTAACATTAAAGAGGACATGAAACACAAAACATAGTTATCATAATTTTAAAAAGCTCTTCCACCCTTAAAATATTATTTAAGTTTTAACACTGACAGCAAAAGGTATTTCGAAATACAGCCATTTAAGTTGACCTGTTAAACCAATGACCAACACCATTGCTATTGTGTCAGTGGAAGTGACGTCAAGGCAGTGGTGGCTAAACTTGTCAAACCCGTGATATTACCTGAAAGTAAATAGAGATTAATTAAAAAATGTCAGGAAAAGATCAGCGAAAAAATAGAGGTACATTTTGCATGGCTACTGGATACTTAAATTCATTTTATAAGATAAAAGATAGGGAGACACCTGTTCACTTCCATAATTTGCCACTGAAAACCAACTGCTGTCAGATGTTGCTAGCGGCAATGAAAAGGAAGACTCCACCAGTCAACAGTTTAGCAAACGTTTGCAGTGACCACTTTGTGGACGGTGACTATGTGGAGGAAAAGTTATTTAATGAAGAAAGAAGGAAGGCAACTTGTTTAAAAAAAAAACAAACTTGAAATGTGACGCTTGTCTCTCAGTCTTTGACTTCTCTGCTTACAACTTCAGAGCGACAGATGTCCCCACACAGCAAGCTAACTCGGAAGTAGTTGTCACAGTTGGGAAACAGCCCAACAGTGTACTTGCGTAAAAGAAGAGAGAGGTATTAGTAATTATACAAGCAGCAAATGTTAAACTCACGGTTCTACATAAGCCTCTGCAATGAGACGATCCTCCCTTGGTTTATTGAGGGACAGTGACCCATTGGTTCTCTTAATTATTTTCTATGCCATAAATCCACGGTATAGTATGGGGTGCCGAATGTAAAAGTTCAGTCATTGTTCTTTAGAGAAACATAATTTGAACATTTAGCTCACTTTCCTCACATGTAAAATGTTTTATATAATTGTTAAAAATGTGTAAACATGTAAAATAAATCTAAATCTAAATGTTATATCTAAGCCTAAATGTTATATTTAAATGTAAATATTAAATATAAATCTAAATGTTATATCTAAATCTAAATATATATAAATCTAAACGTTTAATCCAAATGTAAATGTTATATATAGGTTTATCACATACATCATCAACAAATAAGTGCATAACAAAATAAGTGCATAACGCATACTTTAAGTTATCTTTCTGACCATTAGTATTCCATGCTGGAGTGCACCTTTTTCAGGAAGCTATGGTTTGCAATGATCCTTTCATAGAACTCAAAGCAACTATCAAGGTGTCCAGTCCAATGCAGTTTCAAGGACCAATGAGCATCAAGCTACAGACGTGTGGAGAATGGTGGAGCTTTTTAATTGGTTCAGATTACAGATTGCTAGTACAAATATGTGATTGACATGTACATGGGCCAAAGACAAGTTTCAACCGTAATGCACTGTTATGGCCTTAAATGACTTGCTGCCATGTGTAGTGTGTTGTTGATTTAAAAAGAAAAAAATCCGTATGCCTGGGAAGGGACTTGCGTAAAAGTGGGACAAAAAATGGGGCTGTTGAAATTTGCTAGAACACGGGACACAAAGCTCAAAACTGGGACTGTCCTTTGTAAACCGGGACGTCTGGTCACCCTAGGCTAGTGGACCGAGTGTAGATTTGCAGTGGTTGCCAATAAAGTTTTGTTGAATAGAGTAACCAAACCAACGTAGTGGTAAATAGCGCCACCCAGTGTATCGGAATATGTTCACAACCTCTGCATCAATTCATTATCTGGAATCAATTTGCCTTGGCTTGAGGTGCAGAATAACCAATCAGGTGATAGGATCCTCCCACCAACTTTGATGGGCAAGGTTGACAGATAAAATAAATTCATGATCCACTGCTACACAAGGACCATGAAATACTTGAAGAAATAATTATTTACCTAAAGTGAATTGGTATGTTAATGAATTAATGACACATTTAATAAGACATTTATTTATATTTAATTCCAATTTTAATTAATTGATGACATATTTAGTTTATTATTTAATGTTTGATGTTTGTTTTTTTTATTTTTCTAATTTTGCCACTTTTAGTCCTCCATAAGGTGGCTGTGAAGTGCAAACCAGCATTACAAAATGCAAAACACTTTTACAAAGTGCGAAACACTTCTACAAAGTTTGAGACAACTTTACATTTTAACATATCGTAAATCAAAATTATGTTACCACAACACATTTTTAATTCAAAAAACAAATTTACATTTCAGAAAACATAATAACAAGACACAAAACAGGTTTACAATCAGCGAGACAAATTCACAAGCAGTGAAACAAATTTACAAATACAGTACAATTTACCGGAAAGGGACGTCTCAAATTCAGGTTTGGACCGGAAGTAATATCGGGAGCGGGTCAATTTGAGTTGCTATTGCTAGACCGAGATGGAGAGTGATTAAGTCATGTTTTGCCCTTTTGGCATCAAACACAAGCCGATTAACGCGGTTTTGTTTTTCGTTAGGTTGGTCTTTAGAGTGTTTAAGGGGCATCAATCAGACTGGCCGACCAAGTGTGTTACAGCATTGCATACAGTATTTTCATGAGGGTCACTCGTACGCTTTCAAAAGGGCAAAACACACTCGGTCACTCTCCGTCTCGGTCTATTAACAGCAATAGCAACTCAAATTGACCCGCTCCCAATATCACTTCTGTTCCAAATCCAAATTTGAGATGTCCCTTTCTGGTAAATTGTATTTGTAAATTTGTTTCGCAACTTGTAAATTTGTCTCGGTGATTGTAAAAGTGTTTCGCATCTTGTTATTATGTTTTCTGAAATGTAAATTTGTTTTTGGAGTTGTAAATGTGTTGTGGTAATGTAATTTTGATTTACAATGTTACGATCTGCTCGTGAAGATCATAACGTATAAAGTAAAGGGGGGAGTCCACAAAGTAGCTGGTGTTTTGGAAAGTGTATATTTTATTCTAAAGAATCAAAAAACAAAATGGAGATGCCATGTGGCAGGCCTTGGCTGCAGCCCCAGGGAGAGAGCGAGAGCAGGAAGTCCAGTGCAGCTTTTAAGCCCCTCCTGCCAGTGCAAGCCAATGGGAAAGCGCCACCCATGCCAGCCCAATTCCACCACCCTCAGGAAGATGGAGCTGTAGACGCTGCAACAGAAAGAAGAACCCACAGTACCCTGCCAGAAGAAGAACAACAGGAACAACCAACCACCACTGCATTGGGCCATCACACCCCCCCATAAAAAACGAAGACCACTCAGGTTTTCGTACACACTAAAGTAGAACCCTGGAGAGGGCATCGGCCATCACATTTTCTCGACCCTTTATATGACAAATGTTCAAGTTATACGACTGCAAGAACAGAGCCCAGCCCATCAACCTTTGATTGCTGTTCTGCATCGTAGACAGAAAATTTAAAGGATTATGGTCAGTAAATACAGTTACTTGTTTTGAGCCAGAACTTACGTAAACTTCAAAAAACTGAAGGGCCCAAATAAGTGCCAACGTCTCCTTCTCCACAGCTGAATAGTTTAACTGGTGATTTTTGAACTTACGAGAGAAGAAGCAGACTGGATGATCGATTCCCCCCTCCCCCTCTTGCAGCAGAACAGCTCCAGCACCAACTCCACTCACATCCACCTGTATTTTGAAAGGCTTCTCAAAGTTTGGAGCTGCTAAAACAGGAGACCTGCAGAGCAGACGTTTAACCAAAAGAAAAGACTTTTGACAATGAGGAGACCATACAAATTCTGCCTTTTTCTGCAAAAGGTTGGTTAGAGGGGCTACTACAGTGGAAAAATTGGGACAAAAACCTCGGTAATATCCCACCAAACCCAAAAACCTCCCCAGTTCCTTCTTCGTTTTTGGGACCGGATACCTATCAATAGCCTCAATCTTGGCTCTCACAGGACGGACATGTCCTTGGCCCACCACTTTACCGAGGTAGGTTACTGTAGCTCGGGCAAAGTCACACTTTGACAAGTTGACTGTCAGGTTTGCCTCTGCCAAACGATCAAACATGGCTCCAAGACGCTGAACATGGCAGTCCCAGGAGTCACTGTAAACAACAATGTCATCTAAATATGCAGTGCAACCAGATATGCCATACAGAAGTTTGTTCATCAGCCGCTGGAACGTAGCTGGAGCATTCCGTAATCCAAATGGCACAACCTTATAGGAATACAAACCTTTAGGTGTTATAAAGCTGCATATTGCTTTTGCTCTCGGAGTAAGTGGTACCTGCCAGTAACCCTTGAGAAGGTCCAACTTTGTTACAAATTTTGCATTTCCTACCTCATCAACACAATCTTCAATACGAGGCAGTGGAAAACAATCTGGCTTGGTAATCATGTTCACTTTTCTAAAGTCTGTACAAAATCTATCCGAACCATCGGATTTAGGCACAAGCAAGCATGGTGAGGCCCAATGTGATGAGGCTGGTTCAGCAAGGTTATTAATAAGCATGTATTCAACCTCCTTTTCCATGCGCTCCCGTTTTTCCACTGGTACACGGTAAAAGCGCTGCTTTATAGGCTTAGCATCACCAACATCTATGTTGTTGTACAAGATGGGTACACGATGGAGTGTCTGAAAACAGAGAACGGTGAGAATTTATCAACTGTACTATATCTTTTTTCTGCACCTCTGTCAATTCGCTCAATCGAGTCTCCAAATTTTCCACATATGCAGAGTTGTTAAATTTTCCTGCTGCCGTTTGTTCTGTTAGAATCAAAAAATCTTCAAATGACCCAGCAGGTTTCGCTACTGCTAACACAGCTTTAGCTGCCTGTGACTCAGTAGTGCCGGTTACAACTTCCCCACTAACAGACTGACCAATATAAGGTTTTAAAAGATTTACATGGCACCATTGAACTTTCTTTCTTCTCTCAGGTGTATTTATCAGGTAGTCACATTCAGACATACGACGTCTGACAGTGAACAGCCCACTAAACTTTGCCTGAAAAGAAGAAGCCACAACAGGCAACAATGCCAGGACTTGATCTCCTGGTTCAAACTGCTTGGTTTTAGCTTTACGGTCAAAGAGATTTTTCATTTTTTCTTGAGCTAAACTTAGTTTTTTGTGAGCAGCTAGACAAGCAGAATACAAACGACAACGAAAATCATTTACGTAACCAACAATGCTTTTGGGAGGATCTATAGTTTTCCAGTGATCACTCAACAGCGCCAATGGACCACGTACAGCGTGCCCAAATACCAGATCGTTTGGGGCAAAACCTGTACTCTCTTGACAAACTTCTCTGATTGCCAGTAAAAGCCATGGAAGACCTTCCCAGTCTCGTGAAAGCTCTGTGCAGTAAGACCTTAACATGGATTTCAAAGTCTGGTGAAATCTTTCCAGGGCCCCCTGTGATTCTGGGTGGTATGCACTTGAGAAATTGTGTTTTACCTGCAGTTGCTTCAACACTTGGGTGAAAGTGCGAAACATAAAATTACTACCCTGATCTGTCTGGATAATCCGTGGAATGCCAAAAATGGACATGAAAGTTCTCAAGGCTTTCAAAACAGGTTTTACCTTAATTGACCGCAGAGGAAATGCAGCTGGATATCTGGTACTTTTACACATCACGGTTAACAAGTACCTGCTACCGGTTTTACTCTTTGGTAGAGGGCCAACACAGTCAACAATTAAATATTCAAAAGGACGTTCCACAACTGGGATTGGACAAAGAGGAGCCGGAGTTATCTTCTGATTTGGCTTGCTAGTCAACTGACACGTATGACAAAGTTTACAATATGCAGACACATCACGTTTTAACCTAGGCCAGAAGAAATGACGCAGAACTCGGTCATAAGTTTTTCGAACACCCAGGTGGCAAGCTGCTCCATCATGTGAAAGACACATTACTAACTTTCTGAACTTGGAAGGTATCACCACTTGTGTTAAACAATTCACTACAGCATTGTCAACTGTGCGGGTCCACTTCCTGTACAAGACTCCATCAAGCACAAAATAACCACTGTCCCGGTTTTGGACGTTTTCATAAGAGCAAACCAAATTAAACAAGGGAGTCAAGGAGGGATCCACTTTCTGTTCTGCAATCAGCTCTTCCTTAGTAATGTCTGGCAATGGCCAGGGACAGACGAGCGCCCGTCAAGAAGTTTCAGTTGAGGTTTTACTGTTAACGGAACACCGTGGCGTGTCACCACTTGCAGGGCTCCCACTATTCTTTGAACAGAACTTACTCATCGCACGAGTTACAGCACAGATAGGAAACACATGTGGGTGTTGCTTCGCACATTCATCATTAGTTAAAGTGCGGCTGGGCATTGATATCAGCTCAAGCGATGATGGACCATTTTTCCACACTTTCGCACCCGCCAGGTCATTGCCTAGTATAACATCCACTCCATTCATAGGCAAAGACATACGCACCCCCATTACAACTTCACCATTAACCAGGTCAGATGTCAGAGAAAGGCAATGTAATGGGACAGAAACTGGAATCAAGCTAATGCCAAGAACTGGAGTTGTTTTACCGGTATCTGTAGTTTCTGAAAAAGAAAGGATATGCTCTAAAATGAAACTCTGAGATGCCCCCGAGTCTCTCAGAATATCTACTGGTTTCCTATCACTATTACCTAGGGACACAAACCCCTTTGACATGAACGGAGCATAGATTTCATCCCCACCACCTTTTGACAGCTGACATGGTGGTGGTTCAAGTAGCTGCAGGCCGCTCTGAACAGGTGTCACTGAAGTTACCAAACCAGTAGACTTCACATACACAGTTGATTCAGTTGGCTTCTTATCCGTGGTGAAGATTGGACATTCGTCTTTCCAGTGACCTTTATTTCTACAAGAAAAACAGACTTTACCTGGATCAAATCTTCCATTGATTCCTGGTACACTTCTCACATTGATGGGTGAGCCCTGATTGTTCACATCAAACTTGAAGGGCACTGACTTAGTATTTCTTTTGGGACCCCTGTGCCAGTCTGAACGATTACCACGAGTTAAGACGTATTCATCAGCTAAAACTGCAGCTTCTGAAGCCGTCTTAACCCGACCCTCAATGTGTACCGCAATATGGTGTGGCACAGAGTTTTTAAACTGTTCCAGTAAGATCAAATCACTCAAACTTTCATAGCTATTTACCTCAGAGGCAGAACACCAGCGAGCAAAGTGTGCAGCAATGTCACGAGCAAACTCTACATGAGTCTGTCTATCCCCTTTTCTCCAATTCCTAAATTTTTGTCTATATGCTTCAGGAACCAATTCATAGGCTTTTAACACTGCAGCTTTTACCTTAGCATACTCCATGCTATCCACAGGATTAAGGGCAGAATATGCTTCCTGAGCCTTACCTGTAAATACACACTGTAGCATTAAAGTTCTATCGCTATCAGGCCAACCTCTACTATTTGCAACTCTTTCAAATAGTGCAAAGAAAGTATCTGGATCCCTTTCATTAAACCTTGGTAACAAACGAAAATTGCCAGCAACATCAAAACTTGCGCCCACGGCAGCCTGCATTGAAACACCAGAGCTCAGGAGAGATTCATTAGCCTTACTCTCCCTGGCCAACTCCACCTTCAACTGCTCCAGCTTTAGTTTCTCCCTTTCCAAAGCCACCTCAGTGTCCCTTGTTTTCTGAGCCTGCTCTGCTCTTAGCCTCTCATGTTCTAATTGAAACTGCATCCTCTCCCTTTCCAAACTAGCCTTTTCCCGTTCCAATTGCATATATTGTTCAAATGACAATTTCTCAGCTACCCCTGGAGGCTTCATTTCAGGTTCCTCACTTTGTTGAGGCTCTAAGACACCACAAGCCACTGCCAGTTCCACAACAATAGTCCTCAACTCAGCCTTCTTAGGAATTTGCTTGGGCACTTTCCAACCAAAATGCAGAGCTAAGTCAACCAAATCTGACTTTGAAAACTGAGCCAATGTGCTATGGCTAGCCCGCTGCAGAAATTCTGCAACCAAAGGATTTCTCTGTCCCGTTGACATACTGTTCCCAAAAACAACTATTTACTGAAATTGTCCAAACAATACTTGAGACAACACGGGTGCAAATCACATAGTGCACGACTATAGAGCGGGCTGAATTTAAATGGAGCTTCCCTCCTAACTGCCTACCCAGAAACTGACTAACTCAGCCCTAGTCTTCGAATGTGTACTGGCGGTGGGTATTTACATACCTGAAGCCCGCTTGCGATGGGGAAGACTAACCGTCTTCAGCCAAAGCTACGGAAGGCACCCCCAAGACAACTGCTTTAAGCCGCACGGACAACATCCAAAAATAAAAAAAAACCTGAAAACAACAAACCCAGCAATCCTCCTTACAAGGACTGCTGCTACAGCCTAACAGGGGAATAAATAATACTTGCTCCAGCAAGAACCAAATTACCCAAACACTTCCTCTACAGCCGATCAATGTGTGAGCATATACACCATTTAAACGGCAAGAAGCCTAATATTAATCAGACAGTAGGACTTAGGACTGCAACTCTAACCCAAAAAGAAACAAACTATACAAACCACCAAGTTAAGGAGACTAGCCATACTTCTCACCAAACAATTTCCCCAAGGACTAGTAAATTGCTTTTAGACGAGCCCCCATTTGTTACGATCTGCTCGTGAAGATCACAACGTATAAAGTAAAGGGGGGAGTCCACAAAGTAGCTGGTGTTTTGGAAAGTGTATATTTTATTCTAAAGAATCAAAAAAACAAAATGGAGATGCCATGTGGCAGGCCTTGGCTGCAGCCCCAGGGAGAGAGCGAGAGCAGGAAGTCCAGTGCAGCTTTTAAGCCCCTCCTGGGGGGAAGACCTCGAGACTGAAATAAAACACTGAATATTTTTTGCTAAGAAGTGTCAACGCTAACACATTACATGTGGACCATTATTTTGCCATTTAGTTAAATAAACCTCTCTTGTAGCCACCTGAATGGTGTCACTAACCCAGGCTCAAATTTTTGTCATGCAATCACTACCTTTGAGGTCTCTGAGTGCCGTTATTTGCTCATTACTGATCTGAGTGCCATTATTTCCCTCTGAAAACAATGAGGTTCAGCACTGATTTGTGTATCTCAGTATTAACTGTGTAAAAATCCCATTTGCAGCTACAGTGATTGCAACTGAAGGAGGCATTTACAAATACAACAGAACCTTTGAGTTGGTCGTTTTGAGCTACTTTCCAATGTTGCAGCCGTCATGACAGAGGGTGTGCGGACAGAATTTTGAATTTCACCTCACCTGTGAAACAAGTAAATGATGGTCAGTTTAGATAAAGCAGTGAGCACATGTTGCTCCCTTGGGCGTAGCATCAGCTCTCTTTTATTTACATGAATCTCAAATACATTACCAATTATATTTGCATTTTCATATTGTTTGATCCAGCATTACACAATCTGACTCCATCGTTATGATTTTAGGTTTATTTTAAACCCCAGAACTTGAACTCAGCTCTGGAGATCAGGTGAGAGAGGTATAGGGGATATGTTGTGTCAAAACAGAATTTATGACCCTAAAGGAGGGGGTGTTCCCCTCCCTGAAAGAGGGGAGAGTGTCCCCCTCCCTTTGGGCAATAAAAAAGCAATACAAAGGCGATAAAGAGTGCACGTGTGTAAACACGATGGTAGGTTAAAGGTTAAAACATTAATTGCATTAAAAACAAAAAACAGAATGTTTTTGCATTAGGAAAAAACATTGAAAGAATGTTTGAGAAGATGTAAAAGGTAATACCTTAAGTTGTTGAAAGCATCATAAAAAGCGCGCCTGTTGTTTTAGAGGTAATAAACACACACACACACACACACACACACATACACACACACACACACACACACGCAAAAGAGAATAGAATGGAATAGACGAGAAATACTTTTATTCATCCCAGGTAAGGGAAATTCACTAACGACAGCAGCCATCATCGACATGAGAGACATATTCAAAGGAAATAAGATGAGGGAAAAAAGAGCATCACTAGACTCATCAGAAACATCAGGACCATCAAGACTGTTAAGAACAAACTCACCCGCTTTTCCTTTCTCAAAGTACAGAAACAGACAAGAGTTCATCTTCCCTTTTTTGAAGAAAAATCCTTTACAGATTACGGCGTTGTATTAGATGGTGGGGACTCGGGCTTTATTTGTGAGACAGACGTGCTGGAACGGGGGGGGGGGGGGGTAATCAATCTC
>BJFM01003152.1:24212-37891 GCA_016586285.1 Arothron firmamentum | reverse complement strand
TGTGTGTGTGTGTGTGTGTGTGTGTGTGTGTGTGTGTGTGTGTCTGTGTGTGTGTGTGTGTGTGTATGTGTGTGCGTGTGCGCCAGCAGACGGTTAGCTAAAGAGCTAACTCTAGTTTGATGTGGTTGCCAGATTGGATTTAATCCGGATTAGGGTTCTGGCCCATCCCCTCCCTTCCTCTCTTCCTCTCCCCTCATCTCATCTCTTCCTCTCTGAGAAACCTCGTTGTTTAGGTGTAGGGTTTCTCTTTCTCTCTCTCTCCCTCTGCCTCCACCTGTCTCTCACTTTCTCTCACTCAGGCGTTCCCTTGTTAATTTTTCAATCATCAGGCTCTGGCTGCAGTTTTATTCTTTAATAGATGCAGCCAATCTAGCCAGAGCTAAATGAAGACCTTTATAGTGAAATATTACACATATAAAATGTTATGACCCCACACTAGTAGCTGTAGAGACAAGGAAATAAACTCAGTTTGGAACAGATGGCCTCCCCACACTGTGACTGTTTGTGTGTGTGTGTGTGTGTGTGTGTTTACATGACTTTACTGTCCAACTGTCCCATTAGGGTAGAATCGGATCCATTGGTTGTATCTTATACTTGTGGATTACAACAAAACTGCCCCAACACAATGATATATTAGACTGGAATTTCAATATTTTCAGTTTATTTCTAGAGAGGATGCAGAGTTATCTGTCATTCACCTGCAAATGTTTTATCTTTTGCAGAACACTTTGGGACAAAGTGCACATCTAGTATATTGTGTTAGTACAGTATGAGATTCCATCCTCCAGAGAAGCTGCTGGATCACAGGGGAGGGCTGTTACAGGTACCGCTAGCAGATGTGTCTGTGCGTGCTCTTACATGGCTTCTTTGCAGGCAAAGCCAGCTGTGGATTCAGGTATGGACTGTTGTCGGCGTCTATTCGGCGTTTGTACTTCTGTCTGCCGCCACGAACCCTGTCCAGACGAACACCTGTGAACAAAAGAAAAAGAAGCATGAGCATGACACAGGAAGTGAGATCAATCATGCAAGCAAAACAAGCACTCAGTGATGTCCACAAATTCCACTGTACTGCCCTGTTTTTATACTAATACAGTATCTATTATCAAACATTTATGGTAGATATTATATTGCTGTTTTCCGCCTTGCAGGTATGAGTGGATTGCTGTTTATTTGAGGGACAACTATCTGGGAGCAACAGCTAATCCTGCTCTTCTGACTCTTCCCATGTTTCTGGCACAGACTATGTTGCTGTTTCTTTCTCTTTCTGTCTTGTTAATTAATTGACACAAAGGAGTCCTAATTTAATTAGGCCGATCTCTCAGGGGACTGGATGTTACCGTGGTTACCACTTAAAGATGGATAAGGACGACAGAGGTGTCATGCACCCAGGAGGAGGAGAAGAGCATAAGTGAAAATAGAGGATTCCAAAAGATCAGCAAACGTTTCGATATCCAACACCTTTTTTCCTCACCCCACCTCAAACAACTGCAGATCCACAATGTGTCTGCGGCTGATGTCTAGATATGCAATGGTAGCAGTGATTGCATCAGTGTTTCCTGATTAACCTTGCATCCGGATGCAAGGGTGATTTCAAATAAATGCGATTTTAATAAAACTGTGAAGCAAAAAGCAGGTGAGATGAGTGGAGCAGCAGTATCTTCTAAATGCACTGACAAATGTGCTGATGCTGACTGAGAGACACAAGAGATTCTATAAAAATGACTACAGCAAGTAAAAGTTAGTGCATATGACATTAATAAATGCATGTTTGTGGTGGCCACTGTAATTCTTAAAACACTATCCTGTGACCTCAGCATATGAACTTTTGAATTGTAAATTTAACTCCCAAACCAGTGAACTGAATAGTGTGTGTATGTGTGTGGTAGGTGGACAGAAAGGCTGACAGATCAGGTATGCTGTCCGAGTGTTTGCGTGTGTGTGTGTGTGTGTGTGTGTGTGTGTGTGTGTGTGTGTGTGTGTGTGTGTGTGTGTGTGTGATGATGGTGGGGAGGCAGTGTCAGCAAACGGTCAAGAATCTCTGAACACCAGGGGGTACAAATCCACACACAAACCCACTTACTGTTGTTCTGTCACTCACACACACACACACACACGTGGTATTTTCACACAACATTTACACTCGTTTAGGTAAGCTCCGACAAACCGCTTGCTCAGTTGCTACCTGGGTCACTGGCTGGTCAGAAAAGAAGGAGGGGAGAGAAATAAAGCATCAAGTACAAGTGAAAGGGCAGAAGTTGGTGGAAAGAAGACGCTTTAGTTGTTCGGCATAAGGATAGAAATGAAGAATAACTGAAAAGACAAGCTGATAATTAAAAATTAAAGTTATCTGCAACACAACTAAAATGTGAGTTACAGAAAAATTGTCATTCTGAGTCCACAACTACGGCACTAGTGGCATCAGAGTAAAGGAGAACTGCATTCATAATACTATTAGCAGTGGTGCTGGCACTGCTGGGTCAATGACAGTCTACGGAGGTTATTCAATGCCTTTTCTCTTTCTTGTTTAAACACACTGCACACAGGCTTTGGACATCACACACTAATTCCAACCTGCAGATGCTCAATATTTCTCTTTCCTTCGATATAAAAGCTGCAGTGCTGTGCTGGGCTCACTTTATAAAGAGCCCTCTCTAACTACCTCATTTATTTTCCAGCAAATTAACTCTCCCTCAACACTGATTAATGATCAAATCTAAATGAATCAAATTAAAAATTGAAAATTATATTTCGAAAGTCCACAAAAAAAGAGACGGGGGAGGTTAGGGGAAGAGTGAGAGTGTGCTCTCTCTTCTTAACAAATGAGCCTTCAAATAATAAAGAATAGGCAACGGGGACAGGAAAGAATGAATGAATGGAGAGTAGAGGGGAGAGGGAAAGGGTCATGGAGGAGGAGTGTAAAGAGCAAATGAGCAGCAGAAAAATGGAACAAATGTAGATGGAAAACACACACACACACACACACACACACACACACACACACACACACACACACACACACACACACACAGACACAGACAGTGATGAAGGTGAATCATTTCTGTCATGGGAATATGGGAATATCGCTGCCTGTCAATAGCACAATCTGCACTGATCATATCAGCATGGATTTTACACTGCACTGGCATCACTCTGTGTCATTGTGTGTGTGTGTGTGTGTGTGTGTGTGTGTGCGTGTGTGTGTGCGTGTGTGTGTGTTTCTCAACAGTTGAAAAATTGCAAGTAAAATGCCTTCGACACCTTAGTGTTTTTGAAGAAAGACGCACAAGTGGAGGGAAAAGGGAAGGAGAGGGAGGAGGAGAAGAAAGAAGGAGGAGGAAATTGATTGATTTCAGATGGTCAATGATGAGATAACAGAATGAAAGGATGAAAGAGAGAAGGAGTCGTCAGATGGAAAGATTGTGAGACAGGGACAGTGGGAAAGATAGTAACGGGATTCCTGTTGATCACAGCAAAGACGGAGAGAAACACTCCAGAGAAAAAAGAGGGGCATCCAAAAGGAAAAAAGAGAGTGAAGTTAAATGGTATCAGGATTGATACACCTAAGTAATCACTGACAGCATATACGTAATGTTTGATAGAAACAATTGTTTGATTCAAGCCAAGATGTTTAGGATCAATGGAAAAATGTGACAAGAGAGAAGTGAGAAAAAAAGAATAAAATGGAGGGAGGCTAGGGCGGAGGGGAAGTTAGGAAGGAAAAGTGTGCGGTGTCATGCAGTGACGTTGGTTTAGACCAGAACAAATCGCAACAGAAGAGCCTGAGGCAGCGGGCAGGTGGCCGTCACTGGCGTGTGAACACAAGTGTGTGTGCGAGAATGTGTGTGGAACCATGAAAATGGTGTCTTCTCCACAGTAATGGCTCCTTCTCTTTCACAGATACGGAAAACACGCTCGTGTGTTTTTTGAACAAGACATCAAGAGAAAAACAACCAAGCCCTCACGTGTACATTACCACCATCTTTTAAATTAATAAATGATTGCGTTCAGGGGATCCATCTGTTGGGGGCAGGTCGTAAATTGTTTTCTTGCGATGTGTCGTCTGCCCTGAACACAAAGTGTATGTGAAACACAGCGGACCACTTAGGTGGAGCTCTCGCAGTATTTCCATTATCGCCCCCCCCCCCTATCTGGGATGCAACCAGATTCTCACACACACACACACACACACGCACACATGCTCGCACACACACACACACACACACAGACACACACACACACACACTCCAGGACAGACGCTACAGGGCCAGATTTAGCTACAAGTTTCCCATGAGGGAACACCAGACGCCACCAGTTGTCTGGCAATCCGCTCCTCTGTTTCCTCATCCTCTTCTCTGTTCCAATGCTCCTACTTTAATTCTCTCCATACTTGCTTTCTAACATCTCCTCTTCATGATTAAATGGTAACTTTTATCTGAAATCCCTTCTGAAATGGATTTCTGTGTGATAAAGCAGATTTGTGTGGTCTGAAAGTAAACCATTAGTTGGTCATCTCGTTTATGGTGCGTGAGAGTGTGTGCCTGAGCCGTATAGACTTTGGCTGGCAGCAGTGAGAATTGTCGAGCTATGAAGAGAGTTATGATGCACAGCACCAGCTGTACATACACACCAAACACATGAGCACCATCACTCACACAGACTGGGGCCTTCCACCTGATCTCACTCATTAGGTCTTTGAGGCCGTGGGGAGTGTGGCCGAAGTTGGCAAGTGTGGGGTGTGTGTGTGTGTGTGTGTGTGTGTGTGTGTGTGTGTGTGTGCGCGCGTGTGCACGTGTGCAGTCGTGTGATAGGGGCAGTGTGCCAAGGTTTATATTAGCAGTCTGTGGACTTGTCTGTCTGGTAAACTACCCTCTGAATCCAGTTGGCTGTACGGCAAACTGAGATGGAATCACCGGTTGCAGGTTCACCGTGATTCACGTGCGCCATCACCAAATCTGTCACATTAAAGGGAGCAAATGTGTCACTGTGACCATATGCACAGAGTACATGTGCGCTGAATGTTGCTGGCCCGTGGATGGTTTCCCTCTGCCAAAGGTCTTCGTGTTCAAATGTCTGATCAGTGTTTTCGGGTTTATGACAATTCCACACATCACTGCTGAATCTGAAAGTGTGTCCAGTTTTGCCAGTTCAGTTCATAAGTAATAATCAGTACAGTCATACTATCTTTGTGCGTTTGCAGCTATTAAACTTGATAAATAATTTGAATGAAAATGTAAGGCACAATGCTTTACATTGCCTGCTTCACTCCTTTTTCAGCAAATCCTTTAAATATAACGATGTTCTTTTCTCGTACTTCCCTCCTGTTGTTAAGCCCCACCCCCATGACCTTTTGCTCTTCAGCTGACGCATCATTATGACCTCATTAAAAATGGACAGACAGCCATTGCCAGAGGGGAAGTTCTTATAATATAGTCAGGCTTTTAATTGCTTTGCTCCAGAAATTAGCTGGTACATATTGGTGGGTGGCTGCCCCATGGTCGTCCATTTCTCCAGTTTACCCCCCACTCATTTGCTTCTCTGCCCGCCTCTGCATGAACAATAGTCAATATTTCACACAGTCAGGAGTGTATATTCACATTATCAGGTCAGGTGTGTGGTGAAGAGAACATAAAAAAAAACAGCGGCAGTTTGAATTGGTTTACTGACCCTCTGGCCTCTTCTCTCTTTCTGACACGCTCGCACACACGAACACACACACACACACACACACACACACACACACACACACACACACACACACACACACACACACACACACACACACACACACACACACACACACACACGCACAGCTTCCTCACTGCCTCACTTGCTCTTCATCTCACCTACTTTGTCTCCCAGAGCGACAAAGCTAATTTGAGGCCAATCTTGCCCTAAGGGGTAAACTACAGCATCTAAACAGGGACACACACACACACATACAGATACACACAGCGGCACACAGACACACGCACTACTCTAGGTCCTCCTGGTCACCCCTTCCACTTTATTTTCGCCTCATCTCCTGATGCTATGATGCCAACTCTTCTACCCACTTCTAGTTTTTACTTCTATGCAAAACTGTTGCAACAAAGGTGAAAAATCATATTTAAGAAACACATTTAGCTTTTTCATGCGTATTTATAGACACATTTTGGTCTCTTGATTGTGGTAATGTAAAAATAAAATAAACAGAAATCTTCATTTTCCAAATGACCCTTAGAGCAGGATCTCCTGTAATAAATTCACACTCACTGCAACAAATGGGGTAGCTGTGATTTGTCATGCTGATGTATATATTATGTGTGTGCATGTGCATGTGTGTGGTGATGATGTATGTGCATAGAGTAGAGAAACAGCATCAACAAAAGGCAGCAATAGTTCACCTCTCTTTAAAGCTCTGTGGGCAAACCACATCCCAGAGTGTTAAAATCAATATCACGTCTTATTTATTCTCCGCTACTAAAAATATGGATGTGTTTAAAACTCCGATGCTAAAATGGGATGGTCATTAATAATATGCATGTGAGGATCTTGTTTATCGACCAAAGGCCATGTGGTTTCTGTGTCCAGTAGGAGGATGTGGTCAGAGCTCTGAACAGTGAGACTCAAGGAGGTGCCAAGAACACATGCACTTACGCTTGTGTGTGCACATCCGTGGCCACGCAAACATGGATGAGACCAAACAGGAGATGAGACGCAGGTTCTGCTTATGTCAGATCAACTGGGACTGAGAACGAGCAAACGCCACGACAGCAGCTTCTTTAGACTGTGTGTGCGCACACGTGCGTGTGTGTGTGTGTGTGTGTGTGTGTGTGTGTGTGTGTGTGTGTCTGTGTGTGTGTGTGTGAGGAAAGCAGGAAGCAGATGAGAAAGTGCATTAGGTCTGAGCTTTTGCAGATGATCTACCCTTCATAACATATATAAAATGAAACATGTGTCAAAGCCTGAGATATTCTATCAGGAAGGTCGTGTTGTGATATTATTCTGAATGGCAGCTTGTGTCAGTAAAATGTGTTTGTATGTGACTTTAGATGTCTGCTTTATTACCGATAAGGTTTCCACTCGGTTATGTCTGAGTGGGTAAGAAGCTGGAAGGAAGGGGGTGGGTGCCAAAAGCATGGAGACAAAGGGGGTGAAGAGTAGAGCGAATGGATGAAATGAATAAGAGATGCATCAGAACCAGTGGAATAACACTGAGTGGGAGAAGTGGAGGGAAAGATGAAGACAGGAATGGATGGAAGGAGGGCTGGCAGGCATCGACAGAGGCATGCTCCCTGACCAATGTAAGGAAGGGGGCGTAGGGCAGGTCTCCCATCAATTACAACCTTGACCCTCGTCTCTTCTCCTCTCCCTCTCTCTCTCACACACTTTCTGCTCCATTCAACCATCGGTCCCAGCCACTCGTCCTCCCTTGGTCCCTCTCCTCTCCCCCTATAAATCAATCTCTTCTACCTCCAGTCCTCCCCCAAGCTTTCGCTCACCTCCCCCCCTCCCCCGTGCTGCTTCCCCTCTCTCCGTTCCTCCTGACTCGTCTCCCTCCTTTCATCGTTGGTAGTGCAGTGGGAGTAGAAAGGTCAGGCGTGGGCAGACGAGAGTGAGAGAACCAGGCTGAGGCAATGAATGAGTGTAAAAATGAGAGAATGAGTGTATTTAATCAAAGTGTTGAGGAACAGGGAATATGAGGAGGAACAGATAATGTATCTCGCGCTTTTCCCACAACGATAATAAGCGCTGAGAGAGAGTGTTGCTCACGTTGTGCCACCACATCTACATTGGGCTAACTTAGTTAAATGAGGTGGATACTGTAATCCTGGGGCAAAAAGAAAGGGCAACTTGTGAATTTATTCACCAAATACTGTGTGAATCCAACCATGTGATGATTTAAAAAGAGCAATAACAGTTTCTTTTCAATGTTACACGAACACTGTTTTCATAGACTAATTGGTGTAATGTCTTGTATGGGTGCAAATTTGATATACATGAGCTTCTATTAATGAATGCTACATGTGCCGGCAAGGGAGAAAGATTCAAAAGTGCTTACCCTCCCTCAGCATGCCCACAGTCAGACACTTCATAAAGCGGCAGGCCTGGCATGACTTGCGTCTCCTTTTGGTGATCTCACACTCGTTGGTTGCCGGACAGCTATACTCAATGTTGCCTGTAAAGTGTTAATATGTTGACAGAGGACAGAAAGAACAATTTCACTTCAAGACACATCAAAAGACAGATGGACACATCATCTGTTAGCTAACAGTAATTAGTCAGCATATGCTGCTGCAGGACCATCAGAAAACAATGACAGTGTACAGCCTTTTATCCGCAAACATCTATAGGAAACATAATGGTTACAGACACAGACACATCAATAAAAATAAACAGTTTCTGTATCTGCACTGACTTACCTACAGTACCTGACTCACTGTAAGTAATAAGTTTCAAACTTTATAAATGCATCACTTGTCTGTGGTTCACTTGTGTGCATTTCACAAATGTACATGTGACATTGCGCAAGCGACCCGAGGTTGCGTGAGTAGCTGTGCTTCGGTCACGGAAACATTCAGGTGTAAAGATGTGGTTAAGATTATTAGCTGATGTAAGACTATTACCTTCACAAGCTTCGCCAGCAAAAACAACAACAAGGTGACTGTTAGAATTTAGTGTTCCTTGTTATTTTACCACCTTAAAAAGGGTTAGTCCATTTTCTTTAGATGTGGGGAAATTGTTATTGGACACACCATGATATTAAAATGACAGCGTTGCTGTCATCAAGCATAAATATCCAATATGGGAAAAATGTATGCAAAAATCAAATATAACCTCCTCCTTAGGTATCAAAAATGAAAAACTAGCCCTCTTTTCTTCCAAGCAGATGCTCAGTCTGGTGATTTCAGCCATTTAACGGTGCAATCTAGTTGACTGCTGAGAAAAATGCCCTGGTCTTGTCTTATTTTGGACTTCTGCATGAAAATTCTGGATGATCTGGGAAGACAGCATCACCTACTTCCTGCATGCACACATCATGTGCGCAAGATTGTGACTGAGAGAATGTAATGCCGAAATGACTGTATGCAACAGCAAATTGACTAACAGGAAACTCAAACTCATATATCATATCACAATACTTTACATATTGCAAATATCTCAACAATGTTGAAGCGATCTTAAGAAACCAGTTGTTTCCATCTTCTTGAGCCCACTGACTACAGTACCCCAGCAAGCGACCCAACTCTGACTGGAACAAAATAAACAGTGATTACTATTGACTGCTGCTGTGCAGAGGATGTTTTCTAATTATTGGGCTGATTAAAGGGGCTAGTTAGCTTGAGAAAAGGCTAAATGCAAAAGAACTTCCTAATGGGTAACAAGATGCTCATTAATCAGCCTTGTTAGTTAGAGGAAGTGCTAAACATGCTAAATGCTGGGGTAACCCTTATAGCTTAATGGACACTACTAATGGGACTAGTTAGATTATACCCAACAATTACATATTGATGGTACAGGAGGACCAAATTAATTCAGCAATTAAGAGGGACAGTTATGCAGCACTATGGCTAAATGTGTTAATGATGCAGAATCTACGTGGGTTAATGGGTGGTCAGTAAAGGGACTTTGTAAACCGGGAAGTGCAGCTGAGTGAATAACTGCTGTTAAGAACCACTTCCGAGGCAGCATTAAGACTAAATGTTTGAAATCCTCTTTGAGCATTGCAAGCTGCTGCATAGTTGCAATAATATGCAGCCTGTTATTCATTGAGCAAAATGTCAGGCGTGACAGAAATGCCAGTTAAGTGTGTTTTTAAATTAACATTAAGTACTTTGTGTCAAACAGTTGATTTTAGGGGTTGTCTGATTCGGAAAGTAGATGCGTGGCTTACAAGACCTTGAAAAGGTGTCAGCTGAATGCAGACATCTTGAAAAAAAAAGCCTGAAAACATGAACATATAAACCCCTCATGCTTCAGAGTACAGGCATGAAGTAAGAATGAAAGTAGAAAGGCTTATAACAACACACCAGAGCTCCTTGGGCCTGACACTGGTGTTCGTTTTATATGACTTTTTGTGCACAGATGGGTTCTCCCATACTTCTTTGTATAATATGTGACTTTTTAAGGTGTGTGTGTGTGTGTGTGTGTGTGTGTGTGTGTGTGTGTGTGTGTGTGTGTCAGATTGGGGGTATAAGAGCCTCAAATCCCCTGCAATCTCCTTTGAGATATGTCGGCACGTCCACCTGCTGCATGACAGCTGATCTGCACTATACACCTCCGTAGGTTTGAACGCTGTCTTGCTTGTTTCTGTTTCTGCATGTGTTCAAAGAACATCCTTTGATGTTCTTCTAATTTTGTATTACAGTATCTTCTCTAACATCCCCAACATACATGTTTTCCTTATGTCACACTCTTATCATTCCTTCTGTCTTCCCATTTCAATCATCACATCAATGTCCTTTTCCTCCCTGTCCTGCCCCCCAACCCCCCTCACTCCCCTTTATCCCCTTTTCTAAATAAGGGAGTGATAGATGCAGGTTGTCAGGTGTCGCTGGACAGATGCCACAGAAACAACAGCTGCCAGAGTCACTTCCTCCATGCTATGGCACACACACACGCGCGCACACACACACACACACACACACACACACACACACACACACACACACACACACACACACACACACACACACACACAGACACACACACACACACACACACACACACACACACACACACACACACACACACACACACACACACACACACACACACACACACTTATTTATACACAAGCAAGCATGCACACAGTTACGTTTCCACACATCTCAGTGGATAAACACAAGCCTCCACCCAGGCACAGAGGGTAACACACACACACACCTTCACACTTTCTGTGCATGTGTTTGGCTCATGTGGCAGCCAGAGATAATGTCATGACCCATTTGCTGTAGTGCGTCCAAGACCGCTCAGCCTGCATCCAGAAGTCCAGCACACACATTAATATAGAAAGCTTGTGTTTACTTATCAAATAGCCTTGCGAATTCCTAACAATCTCAGTTTAATTTGACACTTTCATTGAGGTATTTTGTACAGTAGCCATGTTCTCTGGATGCTTTTGTCAAAGTCTCGACCTTTAACTTCAAACTTCCAATAAACTTCCAACTTCCAATGTCCTCCTCATATCAACACAACACACCAGCTTCAGGAGATTGAAGGATTACAAATAAAAATGAGGAGATGTAAGACAGTGGAGTGGAACAGACCTCTGATTTAAACCAATTCAAGGTCATGTATGTACTAATACTCCGAGCATTATAGTAGTATGTTTACAAGGCTCACGTTTTTAATATAAAAGTGGGTCTTAACCTACATAACCTTTAACAAGCCCTCACGATAAATGAAAGTTCACCTTAGAATGTAAATGCTATAGCTCTGACAGATAAACAAAGGGTTAACCTTACACAGAGTGATTATAAGTCATGTGAGTGGCTTAACTGTACAGTATATCAATTATGCTGTTGTCTACGTGAAATTGCTTCTATAGATCTGCTTGCCCCCCTCCCACCCCCTTATCTCTGTATGTCTGTACAATCTCTTTGTCAGGATTGCTCCAAGTCTTGAGCTCATCCCGCAATAAACACGTTCAGGTCATCTCTCCATAGTGGTGACCATCTCGTAGATGTGAAACCCCACGACATTCTCGCTCTCTCTGGGGCTTTAGTAGGAAAGCTGCTTATCTGAGGCAAAAGAAAGTAGGAACAGATAGGTGGATGATGGAGAGGCAGATAGATGAATCTTGTCTGATATGACTGGCTGACTCAATTGATCAACGACACCTGGTGGCCTGGTTGGCTGGTTCTTGGTTATTGCAGCTGTGTCCTGACAGACAAGGAGGCCGTTCTAAAGATTCTTAGTGAACATAAAGTTGACAAAGGTTGTTTATGCCTTGGTGTTTGAACATATATACCAGATTGACCTCGTGCAGAAAACTTTCCTACTATATATCAGTCATAAAATACTTACAGAATTAAAGTACTGCATTAATTCACTGTTTTCATGGATAAAATGGTGTCACGCAGTATTTGTGACATTAAGGTGGTTCAGTATAAACAACTACAAAATCTACTACAGTGAGGATCCTACATACCTGGTCACTATTTCTAACAAGAGACAGGGGAAGGATTACTCTACTGTGTGGATTACTGCTCTATCCTCTCCTCTACTGCCGAACCTAAACCCCCGACCTCCAGTAGCAACCTCTGACCTTCCTCTGACACAGCGTTATCTCCTTGACAACAGGCTTACAGCTAACACTCCCCATGCGAAGCCTAAGAGGCCAGATTGGAAACACGAGCTGAAAATTGAAATTACTGTTGATGAATATAAGGTCAAATTTGAGGGCGAAAGGGAGGCGTGTCTCAGAATTAGTTTGGATGCCTGATTGGATAGTTGTACTTGAGTGGGTCAAGTGGCGAGTGTGACCAGAAGTGAAGTGCTACTGCAACATTTAGCAAGGACAGAGGAAAATGGAGACTGTGCTCATGTTCTGACAGCTCGTTGAGTACTTAGAGGATACATGTGGCATATAAAAATGTAGGCTCACATCTGGCCTGGGGCTTCTATTGAATGATCCAGATCTGGAATCACGGCTGAAATCTATGTGCAAGTGACACGCTTTGCATTATGCTTAAGTCCATTTCATTGAAAGAGCTGTTAAAAGTGAATCAAATGACCTGTATCACAGAGATATGAACAGACACAAACAAGCAGTGACCATACAGACGGAATGGCGCCAACCTTGGATTGTGCGTTTGAAGAAAGCCTTGCAGGCCTCACAGGATGCCACTCCGTAGTGGTATCCCGATGCAATGTCCCCGCACACCAGACACAGCCTTTTTGGCATGGAATTTAACATGTACTCGCATTTTATCTGTGAATCTTCCCCGATAGTTGAAGAACAGTCCTCGTAACGCTTTGATCCAGGGCCACCGGCGGGACCCAGTGGCCCTGCATTGGAGCCATAAAGGCTGGGGGAGTCTAAACCGTTGGGGTGGCCGTTCATCGTAGACGAATAAGAGCCAGAGGCGTCACTCGAGCCACCTGGGGAGTGATGGTTCAGACTGTCAGTAAGGGAGGCAGGACTAGATGGCTCAGTCTTTATATAAGAGGATGGACAGTTGGACTCAAGGTGGCGCTCCTTACTGGACATTCTGCAGAGAAGCCTGAGGAAGTGAGACAGGAAGAAACAAAGAAGAAAGGGACAGTGTTAGAGAAAAGAAAAATGCAAGCATACGATGGATGTTTGTATTAAAAGTGTTAGACAACAGACAGGGACAAAGGCAGAGTCAACAGTGTTTGAATTCAGTTTCATGGAGCTTAGTGGGCTCAATACATCTACTGAGAGTTATTTATGAGAGGGACGATAGGGGTGCTGACAGAAAGTTAGAGACATTAGTTAGAAAAAACAAACCCTAAATGTGTTATTTACGGGAACTGTGTGAGATGCAGAATCCTCTACAGCAGCGTCCAAACACATGCACAAGGCCAGCGGTCATCCATCACTCTGCAGTCAATAACAACTTGTTCTACATGAAGGTAATCAGTAAGCAGCCCCTCTGCTGCTCAATCATCCCAAAGACACACACACACACACACACACACACACACACACACACACACACACACACACACAC
>BJFM01003152.1:7446-24145 GCA_016586285.1 Arothron firmamentum | reverse complement strand
CACACACACACACACACACACACACACACACACACACACACACACACACACACACACACACACAAAGACCTGCCGTGCAATAAAATCTCTTTAAAGCATTCAATTACAATAACTATAAGCAATTATTTATTTTTGTGTTTCTGAGTCTCTTGCTCTTTTCTAATATTGCCCTCTGTTCTCTGCTTCCATCCCCCTCTCCTCTCTTGCTTTTACTTCTTCTCCCTGAGGAGGCTGGCTGGTGTCTCGTTAATGGCAGTTGTAATTAACAGCTATCTTCTTGCTGTCCATATCTCTCCATGCATCCTTTTGTCTACCTTAGTATCTATCTACCTGTCTTCCTATCACGTCCCATTCAGCGCCATCTCTCTAACTCAATCTCTTTCCACTCGCTTTCACTTCCTCTTTACATTACCATTCTCCATTTCTCTAACCCTGCTGTCCCTCCATTCTGTCTTTTCATTGTTAAAAGGCAGAAAGCACAAAAGGGGTTTTTAATTAAGGCAGGATGCTGCTAAACGAGGGGCTTCTAAAGTCCAGTCAGCCTGTAAAAGATCCCTGTTCTACAGGGACCCATAAAACACAGACAGCGCCTTGACGGAGAATGGAGAGCTGGGTGAGAGAAAAGGGCTGGGGAGGAGAGAAAATCAGGTAAGCAGACACGCAGCCGTAATGTAACACGGGTGGGTGGATAGGGGAGCTTGCAGGGGTTGGTAGACATCCGAATTGTTTGAATTAGCACATGCAAGGCGACCAATATTAAACGAACTTCTCTGGAAAAACAGGAATTCTGCCAATTGTCCTGAAATAACATGAGATTTCTAATGGGTGATGCCTTTTCACGTCCTTTTACCATTTCCTGCCATTAATGCTTTGTAATTTTTCCACATACCACTCAGTGGTGTCAATATAAAGCGTAAGGTAAAAGAGTTTTTGACAAGATTAGCGATGAAGAAAGAATAACGACGACAAAGAATAAAAGAATGATGAGATCTCAGAGGGCGGAGACACAGAAAACAGAAAAAGGGGGTAAGAAGATGATGTGACAGTGATTATTTTATCTTTCCTTCCTCTCTCTTTATTCCCTCCTGTGCCTCCTCCCTTTGACCGTCAATCCCTTTAAGGACCATTAAGTGAAAGAGTTTAAGTGCCGAAGATCTCAGGTGCCTTTTTTATTTTTTTTTTTACCTTTTCCTCCCTCAAATTCTCATCTATCTCTCTTTCCATTGCTCTTCTTTGCTCTTTTTCTCTTGCTCGTGCTCTCATTTCCTCTATCATCTTTTTTCCCACTTTTTTTTTAACTCCCTCCTTCTCTCACTCCAACTATACATGAAAAATAATGGCCGTCAAAGGGGGAGGAATAAAAAGAATTAAAGAGAAGAGATGCGTGCAGAGGAGAGAAGAGGAAAGAAGATTAAGAAATCACAGACAGTGCGCTGTGCTGAGCGAGAGGTTGAATGCATTTATGTATGTATGTTATCAGTATAATTACGGCTCCATGTAACGATGGCTCAGTGCTGAAAGAGCAGTCTTATTGTGCTTGTCTTCTCCTCAAAAGAGGGTCGAGAACAACGGGAGGGAAGAGGCTGGATCCATCTTTTTTGTTCCGTATGTTTTTAGGTGCTTCAACTCTGTAGATTTGCCTACTTAAAGATGTAAAAGGTTCGACTGGAGCATTACGATCAACAGAATTCTTTAAAAGAAAAGATATCGTGTTTCTGTTCCCTTAAATTGTTGAAGCACATCACTGCAGGAACCACATACAGCAGTCAGATAGAATTTATTACTAATTTTAAAAAAAGGAAAGTTAGCCAGAGACGAGACGAATAGATGAAGTGAACTGCAGGAAGAGTAGAATGTTGTCTAACAAATAGAGAAGGAATGGAAAAGAGAAGAGACTTTATTTGAGGGCATTCTAAAGGAAGGTGGGCCACTTTAGTGTGACAAGCTGTCATTAGAGCAGTGGGCCGATGCAGCGCCCTGACAAACATGCTATCATTGTATTAGAGCAGCTACGCTCAGCGCCTCTGCTCTGTGCTGTGGTAGTCTGTGTTTCTGGGCAGCCACAAACTATCATTATATACAATCTTTTTACAACTGTCTCACTAGATGGCAGACATAATCTGAAACAACTCCAAACGGCTCCTCTCCTGCCCTGGAATAGATAAGAAATGAAATGATAAGAGAGAGGAGAGCAGAGGAGTGTGCTGTTGTGAGGTCAGTTCAAAATCTGAGTGTCCTTTTATTTGGTTTTTACTGTATTTTACTGTTTTCAAATCCATTGTTTTGTGTGCATGTGAATTTGAGAGACTCTTTCACACATTCCAGTGCATGTACCCAAAAGACAAAATACAGATCTATGCCCCAACAATATTTTAAAAATCGAATGAAAAATCTATAAGAACTGGAACAGGAGGCTAAGCCGAGGCAGAGGAGAGAAATGGTAGCAACAGACACAGAGAAGAGAGAAGTGCTGACAACGTAGCTACCGCCGTTTGGCTAATACCTTTCCATCACACCGAGCATTGTGCTCTCGATGCTGATAAGAACACACAGTCCAATAAGCAAAAAGAAAAAAGTGGGAAAGAGAGAGAGAGAGAGAGAGAGAGAGAGAGAATACCCCATACAATTCTATCTAGATGATATGGGAACTGCTTTGGGTAAGTAAAGGAAGGATGGAATGCAAAAAAGAAAATACATTGAATTAAAGGAAGAAGTAAGGAGAGGGATTAGAAAAAAAATGCATTAACATTTCTATAGTCAAATGAATAGATTTCATCAATAGACTGAATTGCTTTTTCAGCTCCTCTGTTTATTTTTTATTACTTTGCTCCATGTCCATCTCTATTTTAGTCCCTTTTCTATCTGTGCCGGGTTGTTGAACCGTTTGTCAGCATGTTAATGTGATCCAGGCAATTCTGTGACCAAGTGTAGACAGACTAGTTTAAATAATGATAAAAAAACCCCCACTTAACTATGGCTTGTTAACTACGGGAGTAAAACGTGTAGATGAAAAGCCGGCTCCCGCTGAAAAAAACCCCACACTGGACAAATCGATTATTCCATTGCTGGTTTTTCCTTCGTAAATAGTAATTATTAGCTGTTTTCCGTGTTCACTGAGGTCCGTGCCTTGTTTAAAGGCAGGGAAATTGTCAAAATAATCTGGAGCATGTGCTTGACTCCGTGTTTGAGGTTCGCTCCGTAGAATCACAGTGTGTCGATGATTATAGTTGTTTTCAGCAGGAAAAGCGAATAAAACAAGAAACAAAAACTCACGCAGCGACAGTCAATCTGAACCACTCTCCCTCCGACTGAGCTCTTTCTTTTCCTCTCTTTAGGTCTCAATCTCTCACTCTCCCCAGTTGACTTTTCCCCTTTTACACAAAAACACTGTTATTTCTTTTTTGTCCTCGTGTACATACACACAAACTGACTAACACCACCTCATGTCCCAAACACACACACACACACACACACACACACACACACACACACACACACACACACACACACACACACACACACACACACACACACACACACACACACACACACGCACACACACACACACACACACACACACACACACACAAACACACACACACCGGGGAGCAGATCAATTGTTACAGTGTTAGTCGGGCAGGAAACCTGTAATTCACTTCATTGGCTGCAGAATAAACCCCTGATTACATACAATCAATGTGATAATGGCTAAAACACATTCTAGCCAAAGGTCTGTTGGGCTGTGGGACCCACACAGGCATGGAAATATGTGAGGGTGTTTCTGTGCATCTATGCTGGTAAAGTTGTGTATTTAATCACTCTCTGCAAATGCATTTTTAATTGAACAAACACAGTTGTGATGTGCACGTCCACAAACACACACATTGGTGCGAAATGAATTGGGTGGGACTTTCAGAGATACATCAGTGGGGCTAAAGCTGTTATGATAAACTGGGGTTCATGAGATGCGCGCCCGCACACACACACACACACACACTCAAACAAAGAGCATTCTGCGGACACAGTGGGAGACACTTCCCACAGAGGCAGCTCTGCCAAACACAACTGATCACGAATGCTGTGCTTTCCAGACCTGCACACCGATCAGCACTGTCATGTTTAGTTTAGTGACATCACATCACATCTGAGTGACATCATCATCGTGTTTAATGGAATTTCTCGTGACTGGAGTCCACAATTTTTCCAGTTTTAAGGGTTTCTTAATGTGCACAAACTCAGAATCTTGAGTATTGAGTGCAGACGGATGAGAGTCTCACCTTGGCCACAGCAAAAATGTGAAGGCATTGCACCCCTCACCCTGGTAGTGTGTCAGATGGGAATCTTGATGATTTAGGTCATTTTCTTGCGGAGCCCTGGCTGATAAGGGTGTTGCTGCCAAGCATTATCTTTGTCACCATGTCTTCTCTCTCTTTTTTCCACTTCCATTGTTTCTCTCTCACTCTCTCTTCACCCATCTTTCACCATCCACCATGTTATAAAGGTGGTTGTCTACTGTAATAACACTATAATGCTTTCACATTACACATTACAATGTAACTTAGCAGTAAAAGCAGAACTGAAGGAAAATGCTTGATCTGTCCTGTGATGTTGCACGCTTTTTATTTCCTTATCAATGTGTAGAATTATAATTCGACATTAAATCTGGAAAAATGCGGCTTAGATGTAAGGACTAAAGGACACTGGTCAAGGTGAAGGTGTGCCTTAATCGTTTCAATGGAAGCAGATTGCTACATACAAAACTTGGCATTACTTGCCACTGTGGCAGACATTCACATACAAGCACATGCAAACAGACTTAAATGCTTGACTAATGGACACAGGCTGTGCTGCTTTTCTCCCTCGGAGACCTTACCAAGGTGCTGTATCAAACAAATTTGCAGGAAAGTATAAAAGTGTTTTTTTTTTTTTTAAGCATCCCCCCATCGGATTAAAAAACACATTTTATTAAGCAGATGGTGAAAGAGGATTTTCACTCTCGTAAATATGACAGGCTTTCAAATGTGACACAGGAGGGAGGCGGAGTTTGGGAGGGGGGAGGGGAAACAGACAGAAGTTAAGGGATGCTTGATATGAATGATGACGGGGAAAGTGGAATAAAGGAGGAAATGAAATGTAAGAGAGAGGAAGAAAGTGAGGTGCTGAGGGGAGTGAGAGGGGGAGGAAGGGAGAGAGAGAGTAAAAGCTGTATTCTTTAAGCAGATCAGATTTGGGGAAATTGGGCTGTCACTACAGGATAGTCATGATTTACACCTATCCATCACAGGGATGGAGAGGCAGGAGCAGAGTCCTGCTATATACAATCATGCACATTTGTACAACTAAACTATATCCTTAACACGCAAGATAAAACCAAAATTTAAGTTTGAATATACAACATGCTCGCTGTGTAAATATGATACTTACTCAGTATTTAGATGATATGTGAGTTTCCTGACAAAGTGTGACCCTGTTGGTGTATTTGACTGTCTTTTTTCATTAATTGATCTATATTGTCAGCAGCTGCTGTTGACACTCATCCTCTCCTCTTCCTCACCTGCTCCTCCCACAGTTCCATCCTTTCTCCTCTCCCTTCCCTGACTGCTGGCTGATGTACCTTACCGCCTGGTTCCAGGACCATCTGTTAGGGAATCTAATTCACATCCAGCCATAATCAGGTTTGCTGGAGTGGCCACCGTCTCTGTATCCAATTTTGCCTCTGTCTCTTTGGCCCGCACGCTTCTTTTCATCTATTTTACATCCTGACGTTGATTATATATCACTTACTTAGACTTTGTATATCAGCCTCTTTTAGTGCACTTTGATTTGTCAGTTGTCATCGTTTTACTCTTTGTTCTTGTTCAGTTCCACCGTTACAAAAACTTGCATCAGTGATGGAATAAATTAATCTGATCGTGTCCCAAGGACCAGCTAAATTAAAGAAACTCTGTTTTCCTGAAACAAATATCTGAAATTAAAATTAAAGAATTTAAACACTATGTTAGCATTTTACTTTCAAATTCACCAATAGGCATTTATTTGACATTGCATGATATATTAAAAAAAAAAAAAGAGCTGCTCGGTCGACACAAGCGTGCTTGTACAGTACGCGTGTTTATCATGACTGAGGCTGAGGCAAGCTGAGGTGAAGGGGTGGAAGTTAATGAGAGGTGAGAGTCTGAGACCCTCTCCCTCTCTCTTTCTCTCTCTCTGCTCCAGCAGTAATCCTCTTCTATAAATCTGCAATCCAATCAGCGTTGTCCACACTTACACACACGCTCACACACACACACACACACACACACACACGCACAGATGTACACACACAGCTGTTGGGAGGCCCATCTGTGTGTTAAGGCAATCTGCTTTATCATTATGATTACATTGGGCTCAGTTTACAGCAACGTGTGCAATGTGCATGATTGTGTGTATGTGTGCGTCTGAATGTGTGTTCAAGTGCACTCTCGCTTCCTGACATTAATCACATTCCCATGGTTTGATGGCCTAAATAAAAATAGAAATAATGTTGTTGCTGTCCGATAAAAAACAAACCGATGAAAAAAACCTGCAGAATTTCTTCATTATTCATCAAAAACAAAGAACAAAACATGAAGATAATATTCTTTTTTCCAATTAATAAAGTTGAACTACAAATTCAAATGTAATTATTTTAAAAAATTAAACATGTGGACATTTTAAGGATATTTTATTTAAAATATCTTTTAGAGGTGAATATTTTAAATTTCACATACATCCATACTTTGCAAAATGTAAAATGTGCGTGCCTGTGCTTAATGATCGTTTGTAAACAGTTGGGGTTTGACGACAGTATATGTGATCTTATACTGCATGTGCATGTGAAACAAGTCCTCTTGCTCCTGTATGTGTATGAGGAAAAAAAGATTTCTTTTCCAGACTATCAATCTCCGCATTTTTCCGGTGACAACAGATGAGGGGATCGGCTTGAAGGATGATCTGTGACCATGTGCTTCATGACTGCTTGTGCGTGAGGAAGTCTTTTATGTGGAACATATTCCAGTTTGTTCCCAAAAGCTTTTGTGAGTATTGATCAAGGTGAAATACTGAATAGTGATGAACTGAGAAGCGGAGTATCAAGCTGCAAATGCAACTGGGCCAATAAAATACGTGTGTGAGTGTGCGTGCCTTATATATTTATTTCTGTATTTATAACTCATCAGCAGATTTCGCTGTTTGCCAACATACACAAACTCTGACAGCGTGCCAGTTACTTTCCTGCTGGCCATTGGCTGTAGGTCTGCGTGAGAATGGATTGCCAGACCTCTAATTGGCTTGACCCAGGACTAGCCCTGAAATCCTATTGGACTAAGACATCCCAGTCTAGGCTGCACACAGACATGCACACGCACGCACACACACACACCCCCACAGAAAAATTAAAGGGCTTAGCTGAAGACTGACAACACACTAATCAATAATGCTGTGATTGGCCACAGTAAGACAATAACACCAGCGTCTACGTTCACATATGTAGTGTAGTAGCAGTACCACTGGATACCGGAACGAAGACGGCAACAACCAGAGTTCAGATGATTTTCTAGCACAAATCATCACACATTTCTTTTAATTGACTATAAAATGATTTAAATGGTGCAGGACAATTCTAGACAATTCTAGACTATTCTAGAATTGTGTGTGGGAATGGGGGGGGGGCATTCCCACACACATTTCTAAAAGGTTGGTCTTACTGTTAATTCATTCACGCTTGTGTTGGCGCAAACATGATTTAGTAAAGGTGCACACTGACACGGTTGCTCCTGGACAACAGTGTGACAGCAGGAGGAGGACCAAGCACATGTTGGAAGATAGGATTTTAGTGAATGTGTGGTACTGGTTGGACTACAGGGCCAACAGGCTGCTGTTTACTGGTTGTAAAAGCTGAATATTTTAACCTGGTTCAGAGGTGACTGAATAAATGCTTTTATTGCAGGAATGCCAGCGTAAGAATGAGAACAAAAAAACGTGGCGCACACACACACACACACACACACACACACACACATAGAGAAACTATTAGAAAGACACTCTTTTCATGTGTAAAAGGACCTGCTGTTCCTTGTTTGAGCTTTTTAAGATGTCAAGTATGTGGCTTTTTGTGTCTCTCTCTCTCTCTCTCTCTCTTTCCTAATCCCCCCGCATCCTGCTCTCCATGCCTTTGGTCACATACCTGGGGTTGTAGAGGGCATGTGCGTCTCTCATGTGGCTGGCCTCTTGTGGATCGTAGCTCTGGTGCATCCTCCAGGCGCCAGCGCCGCATTTACTATAGGCTGACTTGGAATTATCCTCACTACTGCTGTTCACCAAAGGCCCCTTCGATAAGTTCATTCTGCAAGTGGAGAATTCAAAATGCAATCAGCACCACAAAGACATTTTTCCTTAAACTATAAACTTAAAAAAAAATTACAAATCCTGTAAGTCAAATAAAAAAAGAGAAAAGCTACAGTCCACATATAGAGCATTTGAAGCTGACAGCCGACACGTGTAGGTATGCAAACACAAATAACCTACGGTAAATTAGATAAAGAGATGAAGAAACTGGGTAAAGATGAATATCAGGTCAACAGCCCCCCATGGAAAAACTGAGAGTCCGACAGACGACTGTTAATTTTATAGAGAACGCAATCCTTACAGCCTGTCCTAACAAATCTGCCAGCACACAAACGCATGGGTGAGCGCGCCAGGCTGCTGAATGACGCACACGCCGACAGCTTACCAGCATCAACCTGAGAAAAAAAGAAACTTTCACAAAAACAGTGAAAGCAAAAAAATGATTCGTTACCACTCAAACTACCTTCGGGACGGTGGGGCCGCTTCTTCATGACAACAAAACAGAAATGATGAAACAGAAACAATTATGTTTACTAAAATGAAGAAAATGATTTGGACTTAATTAAACGATCAATCACGACCTTGTGATCCACCTAATTTATTTACCGTAATTACATCATTTTCGTTGCATGGGGTCGAGTATCAGTAAACAGTGCAGAGTCTAGCGACCTCTATGCCACAAAGTGACAGACACGTTTAGCACACAAACGCAAGCCGCCCAGACCCCGGCGTGTCCGCGTGTGTGTATAACAGGCTCCCACTGCGGGCTCCTGTTTTTCGCTGAGGGCCATGTGGACAGACAGGTAGACAGACCAATCACTGGTCGGACAGCCTGCTATCCCGTCCAGGGCTGGGCCGGCTCGCTGGTGAGAGGAGGAGTGCCAGGGTGTGTAAATATGGTGGTTTAGTTCCACTCTGGTGAATAGGAAAAATCAATAGCTTGCTCCTGCTGCTCCCGCTTCAAACACTTATTGGCTTTGGTTGCAGTGTCACAATGCTGTATAGACAGGCGACACTTAATACTGCATTTTTATTTATTTTTTTAAATGGGAAGGGTCCTGGTGTCTCTGCCACGCACTTAATTTTTACATAAATTAATCATACTTAATAGGGGAACTAAGAGATAAATTAAAGATGGGAAAAATGATTAGATTCAAAGGTGTAATTAAGTGTTATTACTGAGGATAAACAGAGTTGAGCGCGTCAATATTTATCTGAATAGCTAAAGATTTAACAGAAATCCTTTTACAGTCTTCCACTTGCATTACCTGGTAGGGTAAGAGAGAGTCTCTTTTATTTCATTAAAAGTATAAGGATATTTTTTCACGTCTTTACTTATTTAGCTTATATGCAGGTCGAGATGCATCTTAAAATCACCAGACAGTCATTTAAATCAGGAGTTAACTGACTAAAATATGACCAACAGAAAAAAACCTACTCACGCTTACATTTTGGCTGGTTATAGGCTAGTAAATATTGCAGTATCTAAGATATATAAATACACATTTCTAAATGGTAGAAATCCCTTTAGAGGAAAGAATACATTGGGAGAGTATTAACCTGTGTGAATCTACCTAACCTATTTCACGCTCCTGTCAGAACATGTAAGTGGTAAGCATCTGTGTGAGCGCACGCACACAAACACGCACGCACGCACGCACGCACGCACACACACACACACACACACACACACACACACACACACACACACACACACACACACACACACACACACAGGCTGCAACCGCCCTCCCTAATTACCCCTCCAGTCGGGGTCCTGTCACGTCCTCCAATCACATTTGCAATAAATAGATAAAACATAAGCCTGGCTTGATAAAGAAAAAGAGTTACATGTGACAATTGGAAAAATTGCTAAAGTACAATTATGAAAGTGTGTTGTGTGTGTCAGAAGGACATGAAATGTTTATTTTAATATTCAGCAATACTGCATGCATGAAGATAAACAAATAAATGTTCCTAATTATGGTTCCCTGTACAGTTCCACACGTGCATTAAAGCAGGTGGGGCTCGACACAGCTCTTTGTGTGTCTGAGTGGATGTGTGCACGTTAGCGTTGGGAGGTGTTAGCGGGGCAGGCGGCAGATGGGCTGTCGGCCTTAATAGGGACTGAGCGGGTGCAGAAAGGTGACAGCTCCACAAGGGAGGGGTGTGTGGGGAGGGAGAGGAGAGTGTGTGTGTGTGTGTGTTGGGGTGAATGGCCACGGAAGGTGGGATAGAGCGGAAATGAATTATCCGTGGAGGTCAGGAAAAGCGCAGGGCCGCTGCGTTGAGGAACGTACCTCCTGAAAGCAAGAAGTCCCTTAAAGGTTTAATTTGCAAAACATATGCAACTGCATGGACATACTCTGGAAAAAAAAATCAATATAGAAAAAAAGTATGAAAACGTACGGTGGCTAAAATATAAGTTTGTCTTTTGAATAAAGCGTATTACCCACTGTGTCTGACCAAAACATGCAGCGCATACCGCTCTGCAGGTCACGCTGAACAGACGTGCATGGTTCTTAGGAGCAGAAGAAGAAAGGAAAGGCAATATAAAGAGAGAGGTGGGACAGTGGGCTGAAGCATGATGGGAGAAGGAGAGGACGAATATTTCACTGTCAGTCGCCAGGCGGGACGGTCATTCATTTCTTTTTCTCTCTCATATCTGGTTCTACTTTGTCTCTGTGGTTTTGTGTTTCCGTAAAATGTCAATTTAATCATAATACACAGGTTCTTGTCTCGCGAGAACCGTCCGACCAGTCAGTAATCGGCAGTCCCTTCAGACAGAGACCACAGGAAAACAAAAAGAAATATGCAGGACAAAAACCAGTTTGACCCTGAATCCATCTTCCCACATTCACTCATGCACGACACCTCTCCATCCAAATCTCTTCCACTGTGGTCCAGTTGATGCTGTCATCAGAAGAGTGGCACCGCTTAAAAATGCCCTGAGCACCAAACGATGGGCATACACACAAACGCTGGTATTATTGCCGACAACACACACACACACACACACACACACACACACACGCAGACGCAAATAAATAAATAAAAAATAAGTAAAAGTCTTGTAAAAAGATTTGATTCATAGAGGAAACTTCTTCACACACTGAATCCAGATGCAAAGATGACCTAAATACCTACATTGAAGTAGAACCATTTTAATAATAGTAGGCTTAATGTGGTCAAAAAGTCAACAAACAGCTGTAAAAATAGTAATTTCATCAAAGCATAAATTGCATGATAGCCCACGACGACAGCAAAAATAAATGAATGCACATTTTGATGTGTGGATGACAAAAATGCGAGGAATGATCAGATAAATCTATGAGGGGAGGGGGGGGAAAGGTAAGGCATTAGAAGAGCTGAGAAATACTGTCTCTCAGTATATGTCGCTCTCTCTCTTTCTTCAGGATTCATTTAAATACATGCGCACACACACATGCACGCACGCACAAACACACGTACGGTACTGGGTAATTACAGTGAGTGTGTATGTGTCACAGCTGGTACAGTCTCTCTTAACACATAAATCCCAGCACTGACCCATGACATAGTCCATGCACACACAGACACACACTGATACACACACCAATACACACACAGGTACACACAGACACACACAGGTACACCTTAAGCAGTGCAGCTTTATATGACCGCACTATGTGTGCCTATCTATAAATCTGTAATTACATTTGATTAACTTCTTGCCAGCAAGCGCGTAAACAGTATTTGTGACTGAGTGCACATGTTCAAGCGCATGTCTGTGCAAGAGACCCCTAAGTGCTGGTGTCAGACAAAAGCAGCCCCCCTCCCTCCCCTCCTCTCTTGCTCTGTCTGCCTCTCTCATCGCGCTGCTCTCTTTATGCACTAAATTACCAGAGTAACGTTTGGACCGTTTAGAAGGGGACTAAGGAGACCGGCGTGTGTTTGGGTGCGCGCACACACGCATCCTCATGCGGTGAGGAGAGACGGCAACTAATTTGAGACGGACACAAGAAGAACAGACGAGGAAACAGGTTCACAGAAAGAGAAATGGGGCCTCATCCATACCACTGATAGGTGCTTCTGCCCACTCACACACACGTACACACACGTACACACACACACGCACACACACACACACACACACGCACACACACACACACACACACACACACACACACACACACACACACACAGGCAACAAATCAGCGCAGCACATATTGACATGCTTTGACAGATGAATTAAGTAAATGATTTTATAAGGAGATTAAAAGGATTTTAATTTACGCAATCTCTCTTTGCCCCCCCTCCATTCCTCCCTTCAGTCAGCCCGACAACCCCTCCTCTCTGCGGCTTTCTTTCCCTTATGGCCCCGGAACAAGTGAGCGCACAAGGCTGATAAAAATAATAAAGGATGGAGATTAAACATAATAAATAAGTGTTCTTCAGCAGGAAATAAAAATATTTTCTCTTCTTTCTAATAAATGTCATCATTTCTGGCACAGATGAGGGACAGAGAAAACACACTCCCACTGAGTGTGACTCTCACTTCATTTTAAAGCTATTTGAGTTGATAAAAGTCTCGATATCTGCTGCCGGTTTTAGTATAGTTATTTTAAATTACAACAGTAAGGAAAATTAAATATTGGGATTCTTTTGGAAATTACAGTATTTCTCCAAAATAAAGGAAATTGAGAAAAACAAAACAAAACAAAATAAATCATGAAATCTTCAAGGTCAACGTGTTAAAATAAAATAAAACAAAGAATGTGTCTGTAATTGCTTTCACCTCAACTCTTAACATGCCGGACGGATATTGAGCGCCGTCATCTGTATCTGATTACCATCAGATCAAAAAGAAATAAATAAATTAATGAATTTGTGAACAATTTTCTTGAAAGCCATGAATTTCAAGTGTTACGTAAAACAAAAAAAATTCATTCACACCACATGTGGTGGAATTCTGGAATTCTTTGAGCAAGTTAATTTGATAAATCTGCTTAAAATACATCTGGACAAGCATTACATTACAAAGCAGTGCATTCGGAGAGAAATCCTTTTTGCTGGCTTGGTCTCCTTTTGGTCACTTGAACAGCCAACCGTTGCTTGCTGACTGTTCTGCACGGCGGCTCTTGCAAATCTCACCACCCGGCTCCTCACACCCGCTGACAAAATCCAGCAAATTCACTGAAGTCACTGCAGGAATTGTGTCTTAATGACATGCAAATGGTATGTACACGGCGGCACGAGGGGAATGCAATTATGTTAACAGCTTAAGAGGTACTTGTTATTATTATTATATTATTATCATTTTGATTATCATTATCCCTAATATTTTAATTAGTGTAGGAATGCAGTGCCCAAGAGCAGAGGAAAGGGAGCGTGAGCAGAAAAAGACAGCGGTGGATTGATGGAAGAAGGGATGAATTATGGAGCAGAGACCAAAAGATGCCAGAGGAGAGGAGAGGTTCTCTAAAAGTTAAGCATCTCGTTGATGACCGACATGAAAGTGCCTTGTCTGGTCAACATGTCTGAGCTTATTTCGAAATGATAAACGCGCTTAATGCACTACTCAACAAAATGTCACTTTGTTCGCATACAAAAGCAGAGTTTAGGTGTTTTTGCCTAAAATGAACCGTTTCATATTTAAAGGGAACTACAGTTCAGAGACGGTGTACCACCACAGTCAAGACCTGCAAACATTTTAATGATTAAAAAGAGATCAATATGTTCAAAACAATAAAAAAATCTGATTTCAGAAGATCTAAGTCATCAGAAGCTTAAATCATTGCATATTTTTGATATTAAAATAGGCATTAAAAGCATTTTGTTAGTTAAAGAATTTAAACAAGATTTTTTTTGTTTTGAATTATAACTAAAATAACGTTTTCTAATAATGATGAAAAAGGAGAATTGAGTTGTAGAAAAGGTGGGGACGATTTTACATGTAAAAGACATGCCACAAGCATGCTCACGCAACATCCAAAGGCGAGACAGTTTCAAAAAGCATAAAACTGGATTTCTTTAAAGATGCAATTGCATCAGATTAAAGAATAAAATGAACCCATCGTAACAAAATGAATTGATGGAGTTCTTCCTACGCTCTGAAATAAGGAAACGCGTGTCCTGTTGTGTGTTTGCCTTAAACACACCTTGATCATCAGGCGAGCACAGTGCTGCCGCCTGAACAAGTCACTTGGACTTACTTTGAAAGCATTTTTAATACAGATTTTTTAAAAAAGCAGCATGTTAGTCAAAGGAGCAGTTCAGTGGCGCTCACTTGTGTGGAACTGTCACTAATTCCCGTGCAGGGCCACACACCGAGTTCCCCATCTGAAATTCTACCTCCTCTGGCATTTAAGCGCACAGCACCCCCCCCTTTCTTCCACCCTTCTCTCTTATGGGCCATCTCTTCATCTGCGAGCGTTCTTCTGTAACCTAAAGGACCCTTTCTAACGCCTATTCCCTTCTTGGACAAGCATAAACATTAAAACACGTGCACACACTCATAAGCACAGAAAATAGAGCACATATGCACGCATAAAACCCTCACACAGATATCAACCATGCTCTAATCTTTGGACAAACTGACATGACCGACAACAACATCTATTAAAAAAGAAAGATGAGAAGAAATAGTTAGGGAAAAAAGATCTTTTCTCCTCTGTGTGTGTGTGTGTGTGTGTGCGTGTGTGTGTGTGTGTGTGCGTGTGTGTGTGTGTGTGCGTGTGTGTGTGTGTGTGCATCCAGGCACAGGTGTTTGTGTGTGTTGGTATAGCTCCCAGGTAAAGAGACAGTTGCTCCTCTACCCACTGAGTTAAGAGCTGGTGTCCGGATGCTACGGACACACACACACACACACACACACACACACACACACACACACAATGAGAGAGAGTGGACGTGGGCTACCTGACAGCAGAAACAACCTTGACATGATGCCTGCCACCTCTGCTGCATACCAGCACATGCTCACACATACACATGCACAGTGAGTGACAGTAAGAAGTTGAATAATGAAAAAAAGTAAAGGTTTTAAAAGTAAAATTTACCTACTCTTGTTCAGAGTGCATTAAAAAACACTCGGATAACTGGTGTCCTACCGAATCCATCGGCGATTTCGGGTCATTGCCATTTCAATCTCCTCCAGGAAACAAACGAAAAAACAAAAAGAACAAGTAAAACTTTTCAAAAAAATGTGCGTGTCAAAGTTTTATATCTCTCCTCTTCTGCACCCGGTTTTACTCTCTCTCAGTCCTTCCTTCCGCTCAGACGGAGCAATACAATTACCAGTCTTTGCGCGCCTGCACTGGTCGGCTCTGCGTGTGTGCGGGATGTGAGGGAACGTGTGTGTGCGCGCAGGATGTGTATGAGTGCCAGGAAGAGGGAGCTGTAGGTGCACACACAGCGAGCCGGTCAGGCAGTTGGGACAGAAAGCTGTGCTGCTGTCCTAATCAACGACTTAAAGCTCCGATAGCAGCTCATGAATATTAAGCGTCACTTTGCATATGCAGTCCCTCAGGCCCTGCCTCTGCCGGGATTGGTGGACGCTTAACCAATGACTGCGGTGAGGGGTGGGGCAAGGGGCGGAGACGACAGGGAAGAGCGAGAGTGAGAGAGGGATCAGAGCGTTGAGAGGGAGGGATCAGACTAAAGGAAAACACAGGGAGGGAGGAATGAAAGGAGGAAGCAGAAAGGAGAAAAAGACAGGTGAGGAAAGATTTAAAGCAAGCTGTCCCACTCCCCCCTTTTTTCCGTTCTTTGTCTCCTCATCTGATATTTTTTTCTGTTCCTGTCACTCAGATAAAGTTGTTCTCAAAAGTCTTTACATCTTTTTGTTTCAGTATTTCTTGCAAGAAATTGCAATGCTCGTAAAATCCCTTTTTACACTCTGTAATAAAATTGACTTAAATATCTAAAGCTACCTGACATATACCACATTTTTCTCACAACTATAGATTTGTGATGGCACAGCTTCAAAAGACAAAAATCACCTCAATAAATACTGCGAAATCAACAGAAGGAAGATGCTTCACCACAGAGCCTCAGCCCATACGTGCTCTGACTGTGAGCTGCACACAGCTCTGTCCATCCTAGCTCAGCAGTAAAATATGGGATTAAGGCAATTCTAGGGTTGTTGTCCTTTGTTGTGGAATGAATTGGGAATGATTGGGGCATGATTTTCTCCCTGCTGCTCACCTGCAGGTTGGATACTCAATGTAGAACATGGACATTGTTGTTGGTGGTGCAAGAAGGGTTGTCCTAAGCTTGTGGGTCTGTGATCTCATGAAAAGGAAGAAACAAAAAAGTGTGTGTGTGTGTGTGCGGGGGGGGGGGGGGGGGGGGG
>BJFM01003148.1:0-17068 GCA_016586285.1 Arothron firmamentum | reverse complement strand
GGGGGGGGGGGGGGGGGGGGGGGGGGTCAGCGCAATGAAGTTTTAATTAATGTGGGTGGGCTGAGAAGCGCGCAGACTGTTTATGATGGACAATTTATTTCTCCGCACAAAAGTCAACAGAACACACAAACGTACAACAGTGCTGGGGTGGTGTGGGGCCCCCATGAGGCCCCTGAGTCAGTCGGCGGAGGGCAGGAGCTCCGGGAGCGGACGCAACTTTCCCCGGGCCTCACTCGCGCGTCATGGCTCTCTACCACGGCCGGCCCGGAGTCTCCTCCTCGGCCCTGGCTCTCTCCGGCTCCCCGCTCATCTACCTGTACGGAAGGGAGGGCGCGGCGGTGGTGCCGGCCGGCCTGGGCTTCGTGCCGGCCCGCCAGGAGCCCCCGCAGAAGCCGCCCTACAGCTACATCGCGCTGATCGCCATGGCCATCAAGAGCGCGCCCGAGCAGCGCGCCACGCTGAGCGGCATCTACCAGTTCATCATGGAGCGCTTCCCCTTCTACCACGACAACAAGCAGGGCTGGCAGAACTCCATCCGCCACAACCTGTCCCTCAACGACTGCTTCATCAAGGTGCCCCGGGAGAAGGGCCGGCCCGGCAAAGGCAGCTACTGGACGCTGGACGCCGGCTGCCTGGACATGTTCGAGAACGGCAACTACCGGCGCAGGAAGCGGAAGGCGCGCAGCCAGCAGGACGCCGCGGACGCCAGAGCTGCCGCGCACAGGCGCCCCAGGGGGCCCCCCGGGCTCTGCGGGGAGCCGCAGCCCGCGCTGGGCCCGCCTGGGCCGGGCGCCAGGAGAGCGGAGCCACCGGCCGAGCCAGGCGCGGACCGGACGGGCGCGCACGCACACCCCGACGCCGCTCCTACCGCGTGTGAGCACCACGAGCGGCCGCAGGACCCCCGCATCCAGAGGCTGAGGGCGCCCCCCCTCACCGGGCCCGGGCCCGCTCCCGCTCCGCGGTGGACGCACGGTGCGCGTCCGCTCAGCGCGTCTCCGCGCCGGGACGCAGAGACAGTTAGAGACGCGCAGCGGAGCCGCGACGTGGTCCCGGACAGATCCAAGGGGGGCGGCCCGGCCAGAGACAGACTGAAGGGCTTCAGCATCGACAGCATCCTGGCCAGGAGCGAGGGCGCGCGCGCCAGCGACGAAGCGCCCGCGTGCAGCCCGTCGGTGGCGCGAGCGCCTCACCTGGGCTTCCCGCTGTGCTCCTACATGTCCCTGAGCTACCCCAGCAGAGTGCTGCCCTTCCACTGACCTTCCGCGCACCTCCCTCCCGGGACGCGCGGACACCCCAGCTTCACGCCTCTTGGCCTTTTTTTTTTTTTTTTTTGCGTGAACGGAGCCGACACCGCGCGGTCACGTGACCGCCGACGCGTCTTTCTTCTGAAAGTTTCAGAGATTTAGTTTGATTGGCTGATTGACCGCGAGTACCTGTCTCCATGTCCAACTGTCCCTGTTGACCAATAAAGCTGAACATTTAAGATGGCCACGTGATTTATTCAAACCTGCTGATCAGGTGACCTCCAGGTGACCTTCAGGTGACCTCCAGGTGAGCTACAGGTCTGTTTCTGCACTCTACAGCTGGTTTCCAGATTGATAAGCACTTAGACATCAATATTTCACAGGTGTCTGTCAGAGAATCATGCACAGGTGACCTCCCCACCTGAGCTCTGTATACAGGTGACTTCCCCACCTGAGCTCTGTATACAGGTGACCCCCCCACCTGAGCTCTGTATACAGGTGACCCCCCCACCTGAGCTCTGTATACAGGGGACCTTCTCACCTGAGCTCTGTATACAGGTGACCCCCCCACCTGAGCTCAGGTAGCCACTGAAAACTCACTCAAAGTTAAAAACCCAGCCCAAACACCTCCTGGGCTGTGGGCTGGGAGGGTCACCTGCATCTCCACCTCCAGGGCGAGCATGTGACGCGTCAGCCGTTTGCGGTGCTCGGCGGGAGCCAATCAGAGCCCTCCGGGCCGTCTGCTGCCTGGAGGCTCCGACCTGCTGGAATCATCTCGCTCTGGTTTGCAGCTCTGAGTCCGTCGCCTCGCTGCCCTCCGGGGCCACTCGCTCAGTCACGTCTCAGGACGGGGGCGTGTCCTGTGAGGGACCTCGCGACTGCTTGACCAATGACCAGTGAGAAGGCCCCGCCCCCTGTGACCCAGATTAGATAGAACAGCTTAGCCCTTAAAGGGGCTAACAGTGAGAAGAGGTTTGCTAAAGCTTCTTGCTAGCCTCATGCTAGCCTCCTGCTAGCCTCATGCTAGCTGGAAGCTTCCATCAACCCCACGTCTGAGCTCTGTCCAGCTGGAGTGGTTCCTCTGGCACCCAGAACCAAACAGGATGGACCCAGAGCCACCAGACTGAGCTGGACACACAAACGTAGCGGTGACACGGCGCCTCCTCTGGTCGGTTTATGAACACATTGGTAGCGCTAGCGTTAGCGAGGAAGGCTGCTTGCCTTAGTTCAGCCTCTGCGGGCGGCGCCGCTGCTCCTGCATGTGGTTGAGGGTACGAGTCTGCTCGGAGCTACCCGCCTGCTCCTCCTCCCCCCCTGCCGAGTGGGCTCTTCTTGCGCAACAGTTTTGGCTGGGTGGGGATTTGTGCCAACGTCCTGGTCCCGGTCGGCTCTGATCTGGGTCTCTGGCTGCTTTTTGCTGCGTAGGTGGTAAAAAGCAGGCTGTCAAACTCACTGTTAGCATTGTTAGCGCAGTTCACATTTCCCCATTTCCTGTTTTGATCTGATCAAAGGACCCAAAGAACAAAGGATTATTTGTGTCTTGCTGCCAGATTTAAAAGCAAAGAAGCAGAAAGGCTCGGTTCGAGTTCTGGCCCAGCGGCACCGACGCTCGGACCTCCTCGGCCTCCTAATCTTCCTGTTTATTATGTTGTTTCACTCTCTACGTAAACCGGCTACACTTGTCCAAATACACACTCGGCCTGAGGGGGCGGAGCCCCGCTGAGGACTGATGAGGACTGATGGAGACTGATGGAGACTGATGGAGGCCGTTTGGGCAACATTAGCAGCTAATCAGCAGCAGAGTTTAACACATCATCATGTCCTTCAGAGCCGCAGCTACGCTGCGCTCAGCACACGTGACCGACACGTACGTGTGAACGCCTGGTGGTCCCAAACTGGTTTAGCTGTCAGCGTCCCAGTTCCTCAGACTGGTTGCCCTGGAATCCAACTCCAGCCAGCCACGGAGATCTGGTGGATCCTGGCGGATCACGGGGAGCATGGAGCGACCGCCTCTCACCTCGGCCTTCCCGCTCTAGCTCGGATGCTAACCTCACAGGCGCGGCGGGAACAGTCCGTCTCTGGTGTTTATAAACACCAGCGTTAGCCACCCTCTGACCGCTAACGTCAGGAACCACTGTGGACGTGTCTATGTAATCTGTGGAATTAGCTCCAACACTTACAAACACAGATGTAGCTTATTACAAGCCTAATCCATCAAAGATAAGACCACTTCATTTCCACCCTCACCAGCGTTACATGTCTATTATTGCTCCAGCGCTAATGCTAAGTGGCTGCTACGCGCTGTTGAATTCCCGCTGAGCAGATGTTTATCTTCTTCTCTGACATTGGTAGCATCAGCTAGCTTAGCTTTAGCAAAGCTGCGGTTATTTTCCTCTGCGTCTCAGATATTTAACCCAAACAGAGATTATTGCTGATTATTCGATACTAAAATACATCCTGGTGTTGTAGTAAACAGAAACAAATATTTATTCAGGGTAGAATCTGACCGTGTTGCCGTTAAGACAAAAAGAAAAAAGAATCCCTAAATATTTGCAGTCTTGCGACCCAGAGCTGCTCAGACGGAGAAATTCTTCTCCCATCAAACCTTTTCATCAACAACATCTCTGCGGCTTCGCTCGGACCAACTGTAAATATACATCCACGCACGGGGGAGGCCCTCCGTGCACGCGTGCATGTGTGTGTGTGCGCGGCAGCAGTACTGACTCAGGACCACCCTGAATTTAACAGCTAATCCAGGAGGAAGTGGTGCTACATCATCAGTTTACTTCACCGTTCCTCTCTCTCTTTACGTGCGCACGCACACGCACGTCTCGAGACAGCGGGAATTGTGTAGCTTCTCACAAACACACATGTAAGTTTAAAATAAACAGTCAAAATTGACCCCGCTCAGATGTGTGTGTGTACAAATCCATCACTGGTTAGCGTTAGCCCGCCTCACGCTGATGTGCTAGCTTTACGTGCTAACCGCAGCGTGCACGGCTGTGGCTAAACGGTTAGCCTCCAGCTGGGTGCTGGGCCTGTGCGAACGTTTAGCCTGGGTTCACTGGACCAAAACACGGGCCCAACAATCCCAGCTTCACCCCACGCTAACAACACAGCACTTCACCCAGAGTTAGCCTCAGGTGACAGCTGGTAAACAAGCGGAGCGTTCCTAGCTGCCCTTTCAGCTAAATGTTAGGAAAAATGCTAACATGCTGCCTTTGACCCAGTTGACACAAAACTGTTAAATCAGCTGTTTATTCTGGAGATCAGCTGTCAGGATCAAAGCACAATACACAGGAAATAAAAGACAAATTTACAGACTGAGGATGCGCCACTGGCTGGGCAGCAGCAAACACACGAGGCTGCCCCCCAGTGGCCAGAGGGAGTATTACACACACAGCAAACACACGAGGCCGCCCCCAGTGGCCAGAGGGAGTATTACACTCACAGCAAAAATATGCAATGCGGCCCCCAGTGGCCAGAGGGAGCATTGCACATACAGCAAACACAGTGGCCAGAGGGAGTATTACACTCACAGCAAACACACGAGGCTGCCCCCAGTGGCCAGAGGCAGTATTACACTCACAGCAAGCACACGAGGCTGCCCCCCAGTGGCCAGAGGGAGTATTACACTCACAGCAAACACACGATGATGCCCCCAGTGGCCAGGGGGAGTATTACACTCACAGCAAACACACGAGGCTGCCCCCAGTGGCCAGAGGGAGTATTACACTCACAGCAAACACACAAGGCTGCCCCCAGTGGCCAGAGGGAGTATTACACTCACAGCAAACACAATGGCCAGAGGGAGTATTACACTCATAGATCAGTTCTTTCAGTCATTTTTTTTCTGGATGGAGAGATCAATAAATGGACGGATGAGTGCGCAGGATTGCCGGGGAGACAACAGCGTGGTGGAAGGACGGAGGAGTGGAATCCCTGTTAGCGGGCCATGCTAAAGACAGCAACGCTCAAGGCAAGCGCTTTGATCGCAAGGGTCCGAAAAGGTCACCAGTGGGAATGTTTGTGGGACTGGAGGTCACCAGGCTTACGTGGGTGGGCGGAGCAACGTCATGGCGTTCCAACCCTTCCAACCACAGCCACAGGCCTGCCTGCAGACAGGAAGTGCTCATTCACTTCCTGGCTAGATGTGCTAGCAAAGGCTAGCATGGAGCTAGCGAAGCTTCCCTCTTGTCTTCTGAGTAATGGTGGTGGACGCTGGGGTCGGATCCGACCTTCTGACCCTGTCTAGGTGATGCTGATGTCATGTGACCTGCTGCAGAAAGCTGAAAAACCAGCACTGGCAGTTTGTGTCCTGATCAAAGCCATCAAAGCAGCAGATGGGGACAGAGGAGCAGGAGGTCGGAAACAGTTTCCCGCCAAAGCGTCTGTCGCCGTGACAGCCAGGGAGGCGGGGCCGAGCTGCCGAGGAGGGCGTGGCCAGGCTCCTATGTCCATTAGGCTCGTCGCTAATCGGCCACTGCCATTTTTTCTATGTGGTCAGTCAGCAACTTGAACTGCTCTGCAGAGGTCAGACAGAGGTCAGAGGTCAGACAGAGGGCAGAGGTCAGCCTGCACAGGAAGTCAGCCAGAGGCTTTACCTTCGTTCAGGCTGCCGATGACCGCCTGCTTCTTCAGGAAGTCTCTGCACAGCTTCTTACTCAGGCCGAAGGCCAGCATGTTGTGTGTGAACGTCCTGGAAACACACGGAGGGACGTGGAGGCACAGAGAGCAGATACCACCACCCACACACGTACGTACGTACATCCATCAGCACATCCATCACCCCCCCGGCGTTGCTCACCCCAGCTGTCCGAAGGCGATGTTCTCGTCCATCCTGTAGCTGTCGTCTTTCTCCTCCTGGGTCATGTGACACCACTTCTCTCTGCAGAAAGAGAGGACGGTGCTGAACGCCTCTCGGCTTCAAACACCACCATCAGGTGTGAACGCGTCGGACGGAGGGACGGACGGAGGGAGGGAGGAGAGAGGAGACGCAGGCGGACAGCAGCCATTCTGGTGGACTGTTGAGCTGGCTGGTCTGAGCTGGGAGGAGGTGGAGGCGTGGAGGTCGCTGCCCCCTGGAGGGGAGCACCAGCAGCCAGAGCTGCTGCTGGGGAACCCTCTGCAACCTCTCAGATCAAAGCACAAAGAGGGTGCAAGCCAAGCAGCAGAAGCAGGCGGATGCAGAGGCAGAGAGCGTGTGATGACCGGAGGAGATGGAGGAGCAGCGTCACGCCATCCAGACGCCACAGCATGCTAACGGCAGCTGATCTGGAGCCAGCGCGTGCCTGCACCGGCTCGTTAGCGTTAGCTGCTGCTGCTGCAGAGGGCAGAGTGCGTGATGCTAGCTAGCCTGGCTCTGCTCCTCTCAGGCGGGTTAACCGGGTGGACACACCTCTCATCTTTCGCTCCGTCCCGCCTTTCCCTGCCCAGCAGCAAGGCACCAGGAGAGAGACAGAGAGGGAGTTAAAGTCCAGACGGAGAGCAGCGCAGAGCAGACGGGAGAGAAGAGCAAAGCTGGGACACTCGTCTCCCGTCCCTTATGGGACACAGACGGAACAACGAGCAGATCAGAGTTGCCCTGGCAACCGGAGCAGCAGGTGCGCGCCTCTCACCTGGTGGTGGGCGACCTCTTCGTCCTCTCACAGTGGACGGCATCGAAAAAAGCAGCGTTCCAGAAGCGCAGCGTGTGCCTGGCAGACAGGAAGGAGGGATGAAAGGTCAGTGAGGCTCGCTCCCGCTCCCGGTCCTGGCCCCGGCCCCAGCAGGGCTGGTCCCTCGGGTAGTCAGCTCACCAGATGGGCTGCTGCTTCAGGTGGGTGTACAAATACACCTTCTGCACTTCCTTCTCCACCCCAGGATCACAGCCTGCAAGAGCAGATCAAAGCAAAGATCAAGCACAGACTCGTCCTTCACCAGGACCTGAAGCGCCGCTCAGGGCTGTGAGCGGGGAAACAGCGCCCCCTGGCGGAGGCCCAGGACACCGACAGCAGGCAGGCGCAGCAGGCGTTTCTGTCCCAGCAGACAGACCACCGCCTACACCCAGGACCCCGGTTTCCTCCAGCCCCCCAGGACAGAACCCGCTGCTGGTTCCGGCTCTGACTGACTGCTGATGCGTCCTACCTGCTAATATGGCCTTGGTCTCCGGTGGACTGTCCCCACCCCTGCAAAACAGGTGAAGCAGTTAAAAGAGGTGAGGAGTGACAGAGCAGGGAGGGAGGTGTGCAGGAAGAGGCCTGCGAGGCGGAGCTCACTCGGTCTTGGGCGCCATCGAGCTCCTCAGTTTGCTCTCCAGACCCCCAAAGAAGCCTTTGACGTCCGTCTTTGAGGTGTTTTTCAGGAGGCGCTCGGCTGCATCCTTCCTGCCCGACAGCCAGGAGTTAGCCTTGTTCAGGTACAGGTCCAGGCTGGCCGGAGGAGCGCCGCGCTCCAGCAGCTCCGAGGGGGACGGCTGCACCCTCCCTGAAAGACCGACGCGCTACGGGTTAGCGGGGTGGCGGACGTGGGCAGTAGCTTGCAACGCTGGACAGGTGAGCGCCCCGGGGCGTACCGTGGTAGTAGTAGGTGAAGCACATGGTCATGAGGTTCTTGGCCGGGCTGTAGTCGTCCATCTGGTAGCACCTGGAAGAACCGACAGCACTGCTTCACCAAACACCTCTGCTAACGGCTGGCCCATGCTAACGGCTGGCCCATGCTAACGGCTGGCCCATGCTAACTGCCGGCCCATGCTAACGGCTGGACTCACTCGAAGAGGACGACGGCGAAGGACTGCACCAGCCTGTAGAAGGTGGCTTCGCTCACGCACTTGGAATGGCAGCGCTGTGGAGACAGCAGGGCGGCACTGACAGGCTGATGCAACAGTCAGACAGCACACGCAGCGTTTGCACCGACAGGAAGACGACCTGTTGCCGCCGAGCTCATGGTTTCCTGATGGCAGCGGGCGAGGAAACAGACTTCCTGTCCGCCTGTTTGCACGCTAACGTGCAACCAGACAAAGAGCTGCGACAGCCGGACGCCAGTCCAGAGCCGGTCTGAAGCCTTAGCTAACGTTAGCGGCCTGTCTGAGCAGATAGCAGCCAGCAGAGACGCCGCAGAGGGCGCAGAATCGGGTCCATGAGGTCCAACCAAGGACCAGAACTTGGGTGGTGCAGTGCTGACACGGTGTGCTCCACTGAAGACAGGCGCTAACAGCTAAGTGTGAGGCTAGGTCCACGCTAACACCCTCCAGACGTGACTTGTTGTGATAGTTAAGCTAAGAAGCTAAACAATCAACAGGGAGTCGATAATCACCCAACTTTTGGCCAAAGAGATACCGACCCAAGCCCCGGGACCAGGGTGACCGGCTCTGGACGTCGGTTTCAGGCTCTCACCTGTGCGCTGACGTACTTGGCGAACAACTCCCTGCCTTTGGCCTTCTGTCCACTGCACAGCGCTCCGAAACGGGCCTTCTCCTCCTGGTCAAAGTTGTCCCTGCGGCGGACCAACTCGGTCACCAAACACCTCCGCGAGGCGGAGCTTGGGCTAGCGACGGGACATGTGCGGGACGGTGTCTTACCTGCCGTGAAACACCTTCTTCACGTAAGCCTTCATGAACTGCTTGGTCTCCAGCGCGTCCGCGTCCACGTCCTCGCCGCTGTGGACGGACGAGGACGACGACCTCCTCAGCTCCCACGCGCCCGAGGGCGGATCCGCCTCGTCCTCGCTGTCCGCAGATTCCGTAGCGTCGCTAGCCTCGTGGCCGTCCTGGTGAGCGCGGAGCGGAGCGGAGGCGGCGGGCTGCGGGGGCTGGCCCCGCTCGCTCACTGCCGTCTGCGGCGGGAAAATGGCCGCACCGTCTTCATGTGGCCCTCCGCCCTCAGCAGGAGGCGTGGCCTCCGCTGCCACGCCCTCCATACTGGAAGAGAGTCCCTGTCCGTTAGCTCTTGGGCGGCGTCAGAAGCAGAGGTCCAATGCTCGGCGGGACCATGGGCGGGGCCTCAGGCCAGAGGGCTGGCGGGAGGTCACTCAGACCATCCCCCCCGAGGGTGCCGCCATCACAGACGCAGATCTGCCAAGGAGGAAGTGGACAATTCCTCAGGGACAGCGGCTAATTAGCATGGCGACCAGCAGGAGGCAGAGAAGCAGGCGGCCAAGCGTGGCACAAAGAAACAGGCGGGGGGGGTGGCGTGGGCCCACCGTGGTGCGCTGGAGCAAGGCAGCAGCCCAGAAACCCTGCTGCGAACTGCTGACCACACCCGCAGCCATGGAGCGTCTGGGTGGGGGAGGGGCAGGACGCCCCGGCGGCGCTGCAGGTGGGCGGGGGTGCACTGATGTTGACCTTGTTGCTGGGTACACCAGCTCATCATGTCCACATTACCGTCCAACAGACACACAGGCGGCAGGGCGGAGCCTGACCAGGCCGGACAGGAAGTCCACCTGGCTGACCAGAGCCTGGGAACCAGCAGAGACGGGGCTGTCCACCGTGCTGCGGTCCGCCTCGTTGCTCGGGGCTTCTCTGTGGTCAGAGGTAAACTTCCGGTCAGGACAGTAAGCCCCGCCCACTGACGCGTCACCATAAGCGTGCGCTGACCATCGCGTGCCAGTGAACGTCCAGAAGACTGCGTGGCTGTGGCATGAAGGCCTCAACTTTCAGTCAGCTAAGCCCACGCTGACGCTCTTTTGAGGGTGCCCTTTATCACCCCTCGCGCTGTCTGAAGCTGCGTATAAATGTGTCACCACCGTCGGACGTCTTTCATCTCATCTGACTGACGTGTGTCACCCATGTCAGTCGGACTTTAACCAACGTGGAATCACACGAATAAAACGTCTGCGGCTGATATAATTTTGAAAAAAGTGCGACTACTGTCATAAATAATCTGACGCCGTCGTGCTGCGTTCACGGAACACCTGACGGCTGAGCGAGGAAGCGGCCTGAACAAACACGGGAGAAGGACGACGCTTCCTGAAAGCCTGGCCGCTGCCGCTGCCGCACTAAACACGGTCCCACCGCTGGACGGAGCAGCGGCTCCGCACGGCCACCTACCTGCGGAGGCTCAGGTGGAGGCTGCTGCTCTCGACGCGCTCCGTGGGTCGGAGATGTTGGCCAGAGACCCCCAGGACCCGTCACACAAGTGCGCATGCCCCAATGGGGCGTGGCCAGACAACGTCACGAGAGCGCGACCAATCGGCGCAGATGTTTTACTACAATATTTGTGTTTCATTATTCATGGTTTTATCTGCCTTTTTTTGTTTGTTTTTGTTTTGAGGGGGGTCTCTGTTGAAGTAAATTGTGTATGGTCTATGTCTACATTATGTCGATGTATTCTGTGTGTAATTAAAAGATGTTTTTTACCACCCAAGATACCAAGATGGCCGCCCATTCATTCCTATGGGACAGGCTCACCCAGCGCAGACGCCGACTTCCGCCATACTTCCGGGTTATGCGACACGCACACCGAGCATGCGCAGGAGGATCAACCAGAACGCATCTCGGCATGGATGCGCGTTCATGCGGGGCCGATAAACGGCCATGGATCATTAACGTTTTTGGACAAAAGCTCCATCATTATTTACGGGACATGCTGAAAATCACGAATACATTTGTGCAGAGGATAAAAGCAAACATTTGAGTTTGTGTTGGATGTTATAAGTTATTTTCATTGAGTTGGAAACTTTATAACGGAAAAGAATATTTGGAAGAAATCAAGAACATTGGTGTTCATGCTTGCTGTAGTTATGCATCATTCCCTGTGTTGGTGACACTGCTGTTCTCCACTTTTCTCCACAGCTCTTTGTTCTGCTTTGGATGGAGCTGATGGATGTTTCAGTCTTTTTATACATCCACCTCTGAGCATTCAGTTATTATGTTAAGTCTGCCCTCAACATTGTCTGCTATGAGCAGATTTATAGTGGAGGGTGGGGTTTTCAAACTCACCATTAAATCACCAATGGTATTTTGTCTGTGTGAGTCTATAACTACAGGTCTGCCTTTGAGGTCAAAGGTGAAACCTTCCTGTTCAGCCAGGGTCCAGGTGGCCTTCAACGGTGTGCAGGGCTGGTGGATTCAGCCAGTTCAGCTGCAGGCAGAATGGCCTCATCAGATTTGACTCTTCACATTCGTCGCGTGGCTCTGCTTCTGCAGGCCCACCAACATGGTCCACTGAGCAGCTCCCACCTCCTCAACATCACCCTCCATCTCTACTCCTTCACCTCCTCTCCTCCTCTTCTTACCAGGAATATCACTGTCTCCAGTCTTCCTTGCTGTTTTGTCTCCCTCTCTCTCTCTCTCTCTCTCTCTCCCTCTCTCCCTCTCTCTCCTTCTTTCTCTCTCCCTCTCTCTCTCTCTCTCTCTCTCTCCTGAGCGCCGGTTCCCGTGGTCCCGATAAGCTCGGAGGTCGCAGTAAACGGAACGTCCCCCGTAGATAGTCCGTTGATTGTCAACCCCCCACAACTGAAACAGATATTGTTGTAACTGATGAATGTGTGGACGTGGAAGGAAACGTTTCTGGGAAAAATAGCGAAACTGATGTTGGAGGCTTAGAGGAAGATATGTCGGACGATGAACTGTTGAAATTGTCGCAAAAAAGAAAAAGTACTGATGGGGGGAAAAAACGAGGCAAGGCCAGGAAAAATAACGATGAAGGTGGAGCTTCAGGGTCAGAGAGCGACATGCCTCTGACTCCTGAAAATGCAGATGTTCCAGCCACAGGGATCAAAGGGTTCCTGGAGAGAACTAAAGGGGCCAAGTTGCCTAATGTGAAGCAATTCTTCCCGGATCTTCACGTGTTCTGAAGGTCAGCCAGACCACTGACCAGGAAACCTCTCCAAGGGGAAAACATTTTAACAGAACAAGAAACATACAGGCTCAGAAAACTGGTGGTCAGGGTGAAAGCACAGATTCTTGATGAGGAGGAGGAAAACATCTATCATGCTTCTGTTGATTTTTTTTACTCCTTTTATCCATGAATGATTTTAAGATCCGCACCCTAAATTTAAACGGAGCCAGGGCTGATTCCAAACGGGCTTTGCTTTTTAAACTCATGGAGTGAAGGAGGACAGATGTGATGCTGACCCAAGAACCCCACAGCACCGAAGACAACACGAGCGTCTGGAAAAGGGCTTTTAACGGGGAGGTGATTTTGAGCCACAAGTCCAGTCTGAGCGGAGGGGTGGGGGTTTTATTTGCCCAGAACTTTTTACCCCTCTCCTTGACAGTGGAAGAGATGGTCCCAGGTGTCTTTTTAAAAGTGAAAGCTGTCTTTGATAGGGTAACACTGGTGCTTTTAAATGTCTATGCTCCCACCAACGCGGTGGACAGAGCAGCATTTTGAAGCATTTTAAATGACTGTCTCAAGAACCGCGACAGTGATGGTTTCACTTTTTTAGGGGGGGATTTTAACTGTACAGAGAATCCTTTGCTGGATAGGAACCATCCTGGTTCTTCCCACATGCGCGGACAGGTGATAAGAAGCCATGAGCTGTCAGACGTGTGGAGGGTTTTCAACAGTCAGCAGAGACAGGACACCTGGAGCCACTGTAAAGACAGGGTTTTATCGTTAGCCAGACTGGACCGTTTGTATTGTTTTAGACACCAGCTAAATATTTTTAAAAGGTGTTTTATTCAGCCTGTGGGTTTTAGCGACCATTGCCTCCTTTCATGTTGTGTTTTTATTAAAAACATTCGTTTAAGGAGCGCCTATTGGCATTTTAATACTGCTCTTTTAAATGACCAGGCTTTTAAGTTGGCTTTTCAATATTTTTGGATCCCACAGGGAGAGCAGGTCTGCTTTCACCAGCTTACAACAATGGCGGGACTTTGGCAAGACCCAAATTAAGCAATTGTGCCAACAGTACACTTGTGATGCCACTGCAGAGCTAACCCGATCTATAAAAGACCTGGAGGTGCAAGTGGCAGAGCTTCAGGCTCTAGCCAACTCTACAGCAGCTGAAGGGCATTTAGACTCCCTGAAATCCAAAAAATCGGCCATCGCCAACCTGCTCGGCATTGCAGCACAGGGAGCTCTGGTCAGGTCCCGCTTCTGCAACATCACGCAGATGGACGCCCCCTCTCAGTTCTTCTTCGGGTTAGAGCGAAAAAATGGACCAAGGAAGACCATTCACTCCCTACAAACGGGTGGTGGCTCTGAAGTCTCAGCCTCGTCTGAGATCAGGAGTTTTGCTGCCGGTTTCTACAGAAACCTTTTTAGGAGTGAGTGGACACATAGTTCAGACCAGCATGCCCCCTGTTCAGTGGTCTCCCCCAAGTCAGCACTGCTGACAACAGGGAACTGGCAGCCGAGGTGACGCTGCAGGAGCTCCACGCTGCCACCTTGAGTCTGCAGAGTGGCAGGGCTCCAGGGACTGATGGCCTCCCTGTCGACTTCTACAAGACCGTCTGGCCCATCATTGGTGGAGACCTGCTTCGTGTGGTCAACGACAGCTTGAGGTCTGGCAGACTACCTCTGAGCTGCAGGAGAGCCGTCATCACTCTGCTGCCGAAGAAAGGCGACCTACAGGAGCTGAAGAACTGGAGGCCGGTCTCCCTGCTGTGCACAGACTACAAGATCCTGTCCAAAGCTCTGGCCCTGAGGTTGAGGAAGGTGATGGCGTCCGTCATACACCCTGACCAGACCTACTGTGTGCCCGGCAGGCTCATAAGTGACAACGTTCACTTGATTCGGGATTGTTTCGAGCTCTCCAGGTCATTGGGATTACAGACTGGCCTGATTTCAATAGACCAGGAAAAGGCCTTCGACCGTTTTGAACACCGTTATTTATGGCAGACTCTGGCTGCTTTTGGGTTCAACCCAGGCTTCGTGGCCAAGATCCGGGTGCTCTATAGTGACGTTGCAAGTGTGTTAAAAATTAATGGTGCTTTAAGTGCACCTTTTGAAATTCAGAGGGGTGTAAGGCAGGGCTGCTCTCTCTCTGGGATGCTGTACGCTATAGCCATCGAGCCTCTGCTACACAGGTTGCGGAACAAACTCAAAGGTGTGTGTTTCCGCCCATGTCTTGTGCCTGTTCAACTGTCTGCGTACGCGGACGATATTTTTGTTTTAACAAACTCACAAAGTGACATTGACATTTTAACCGACGCTGTGAATGTTTTTGGTTCTGCCTCTTCCGCCAAGGTGAACTGGGGAAAGAGCGAGGCTCTGATGGTCGGAGAGGGGCTGGAGAGTAGACTCAGGCTGCCTGGCGGCCTCTCATGGAAGACTGATGGGTTAAGATACCTGGGCATTTTCCTAGGGGACGAGACTTTTAAACTGAGGAACTGGGAGAACCTTCTCGAAAAGGTCAGAGGTCGCCTCGACAAATGGCGATGGCTTCTCCCCAAAATGTCCTATAGGGGCCGGATTTTAATCGTGAATAACCTGGTATCGTCCTCTCTCTGGCACCGGCTGACCTGTGTCGATCCCCCAGCCTCTCTCCTGTCTCAAATTCAAAGGGTTTTAGTGGATTTTATATGGGACCCACAGAGTCCCAGAGTGTCCTGTTCCTACCCAAAGAGGAAGGAGGGCAGGGCCTTGTGCATTTGGCCAGCAGGGTCGCCACCTTCCGCCTCCAGTTCCTTCAGCGTTTCCTGACTGGCCCAACGGACACTCTGTGGAGACCTCTGCCTGGCTGCATTCTACAGCATTTCCACGGCCTGGGTATGGATTTTAACCTGTTTTTAATGAAAACACAACTCCTGAACCTCTCCTGCTTGCCTGACTTTTACAAGAGTGTTTTTAAGGCCTGGACTCTTTTTGAAAAAGAGAGGAAAGACCGGGGCAAATCTCTCCACTGGCTGCTCCAGGAGCCGGTTCTGTGGGGGACCCGGCTAGACCTTCCCAGCTGGGCAGGAGGGAACATGTCAACCCGGCTCCAGTCCGCAAAGATTGCCACGCTGGGCCAAGTGGTGGAGGAGACTGGGCCCGACCTTGACAACCCCAGGGGACTAGCTGCTCGGCTGGGACTTAGGTCGGAGAGGACTGTGAAAAGACTGCTGGACCACTGGAAGCTCAGACTCACCAGATGTGACCACCTGCTTTTAAACTCCCCACAGACTGCAACCGAGGAGGACGCTTTCCCTGCCACCCTCCTGGCACCGGATTTTAAAAGATGTTCAGGGCCTTTACTGGACAACACCCGCCCTGTTTCACTGGACGGTGCCACTGGAAAGACACTTTATAAAACCTTGGTAAAAGTGGTGAACCGGGACAAGTTACATGATAGAGCAGACACCCCATGGAGGGAACACCTAGCTTTGCCCCCGTCATGCAAACCAGAGTGGAGGTCCTTCTACAAGCCACCGCTCTCAAAGCGACATGCGGACCTCCACTGGAGAGTTCTCCATGGAGCAGTGGCGGTGAACAGTCTCCTGTCCACCATCAACGCTGCAGTGGACAGCACCTGTCCTTTCTGTGGACAGACAGAAACTGTTTTTCATTGCTATTACGAGTGTCAGCACCTTGCATCTCTGTTCCGGTTTTTACAAACAGTTTTTGACAAATGTGGGGAGTGTTTCAGCAAAGGTTTTTTATTTTGGGTTTTAAATACAGTCGTGACCGCAAACACAAATGCCAGCTTTTAAACTTTGTTTTAGGGCAGGCAGAGTTGTCAGTCTGTTTAAGTCGACGGCGAATGATTAACGATGGTGTCGAGGTCGAACCTGTCACAATCTGCGCTAAAATGATCCAAGCCAGACGAATGGTTGATTTTAACTTTCACCAAAAGAACAACGACCTGGACTCCTTCCAGCAGGTCTGGGGCTTCCAACAGCTCCTTTGCAGTGTGGAGGACAATGTTTTACAATACGGAGACATCCTCACACAAGTGTAAACATCTGTTTGCATGGTTTTTTTCTTTATTCATTTTTTTCTATTTATTTATTCATTTATTTGTTTATTTATCTGTCTATTTATGCACAAATCTTTAGAAAGTGGTGATGTAATTGGCATACCTTTTGCCTCCTTTTGAAAGAAATGGCAAATAAAGTCGTTTTCAAAAATCAAAAACCAAAATCTCTTCTCTCTCTCTCTCTCTCTCTCTCTCTCCCTTTCTCTCTTCCTCTCTCTCTCCTCTCTCACTCCCTCCCTCTCTCTCTTTCATTCTCTCTGTCCTGTCTCCCTATTCTCCTCCTTTACCCAGCTGACTTTCAGCAGGATGGCTCCTCCTTGTCAGCCTGGTCCTGTTCAAGGTTTCCTCCTGTTAAAGGCAGTTTTTCCTGCCACTGTGCTGACCTGGGGTTTCTGCCTCTGTAAAGCACCAAGACGATGCTGACTGTTCCAGGCACCAGACAAGTAAATAACATTGTTATTAATATTGAATTCATAAAACAGGAGTGAAGAAAGAAGAAGCTGCATTTCACATCAATTCAGGTGTTTATTTCTGTCTGAAGACTAGTTTCACCTTCAACAAGAGAGCAAAGGACGACCAAAGGGAGACCAGATGGTCCCCAGAAGAACCGCTTCTGATGGCAGAAATAAACTCCAAAGACACCAGTTTACACTGGTTTACTCTGGTTTACTCTGGTTTACACCGGTTTACTCTGGTTTACTCTGGTTGAATCTGGTTGAATCTGGTTTACCCTGGTTTAATGTGGTTTACTCTGGTTGAATCTGGTTTACTCTGGTTTACTCCGGTCTAATCTGGTTGAATCTGGTTTACTCTGGTTTAATGTGGTTTACTCTGGTTGAATCTGGTTTACTCTGGTTTACTCCGGTTGAATCTGGTTGAATCTGGTTTACTCTGGTTGAATCTGGTTTACTCTGGTTTAATGTGGTTTAATGTGGTTTAATATGGTTTACCCTGGTTTACTCTGGTTTAATATGGTTTACTCTGGTTTACCCTGGTTTACT
>BJFM01003145.1:63514-83878 GCA_016586285.1 Arothron firmamentum | reverse complement strand
TAGCTCAAAGGTCATGTACATTTTTGTTAGCATGCTGACCTTTTTTTTTTTTTTGAAAGGGCAAGAGACTCAGTCTGTCTCTGGAATAGGTGACATGCTCTTTTGGAATTAAACACTTTTGTTAGATTGTGAAGGACAGTAAGTACATTGTAGCACATAAATGTTTAGTAAAGAGACAAGACTGACTTTAAGGGTTTGTCTCAAATCAAATAGAGGTTTTGATGTTATGGAATAACCCAAGAGACTATGTGGGCCATCCTGTGATAAAGTGGAAGTTCGATGTAAGCGATATCAGCAAAGCATTTTTTCAAAAATCAAATGTTGAGTCAAATGGCTATGCAGAGCATTTTCAATCGCTTTTGTGACTTTAACGTGTTTTAAGCTGTTTTTTCCCCCGCATTCGATAACAGAATGCATTGCTCTCAGGTCTATGTTATTGTCCCCCATAAAATAGTCAGATTTTACCAGCATACTTACTCCAAGGTCGATGCTGTAATTTGCTGTAAACGTGGGGCCTCTAGAGAAAAATCCTTTGGAATCTATTGTAATTGCATTTTATAACAAAGGTATGTCATTTTTAACCATGCAAGACTTTTTTACTACCTTGCTGAATATATTTTCTTTGATGTTAGAAAATAACATTTTGTGTTTAATGTCAGATTAGAAACTAAACCAATAGGTTTGGTTCCCCGCCATGAACTATCAGAGGTTTGTTTGGTCTCTGCATGTCTGCATACATTCCTGGTTTTCTCCCAGAATTCAATGGCAGGTGAAGGTTGACTGAAGATCAGGAGTATTGGTGTGTGTCCTAGGATGGACTGACGGCCTGTCCAAGGTGTATTCTTGCCAATGGCCTGTCACAATTCTCATCCACCCTGAAACTGGAAGAACGAGCCAAAAAAAATTCAATATTAGACACAGGACTATGCACAGGTGACACCTAAAAGGAGTTTGAATTTGAGAATGTATTAATATATACAAGAACTTTCATAAGTGGGTGGTCTGTGATGGTACAAGTGTGAGATGATTATGTGTGCATGCGTGCGTGTTCTTGTTCTTGCAACATACTGAGTACCAAACTACAACTACTACCAAACTACACTTTCTACTAGTAAGGACATTTTTGGGATGTGAGGACATTTTGAATGATCCTCACAATGTCAACGGCCAATTTCATGGTTAAGACTTGGTTTTAAGATTTAGATTAGAGTTGGGTTTAGGTTAGATTTAGTGTAAGGGTTATGGTTAGGGAGTTAGTTGGGTTAGCGTTAGGGACTGGATAATACATTATGTGTATGAAAGTAATTACAAGACAGTACAAGGATGTGTGTGTGTTTGGATAACTAGAAGTGGACATTTTTGTTTTCTTTCTTCTCTCCCCATTTAGAAAAAAAGCTGTTTCAGATAATAATACATGAATCTCAACATACAAAAATTTTGTAAAAAATGCTAATAAAAATTAATCATGGTGGGAACCTCAAAAAAAAAGTCCTCTGAAACCTCATTAGCCTGAATATCTCAAGGTCATATTTGCTGATAAAGGAATATAAAGTTAACCAGACCCACTCAGGCACCACTGGACACTCATATTCCCATTGCAATGCTCAACCCTGCAGTGTTTTCAGACCGTAATTATATTTTCAAGAACAGACAAGCTCAAAATTAGAAGGCGCGCTTAAACAAAAAGGGGGGAAAAAAAACAACAATGCTTTTTGTCTTCTTTTTCTTGTTTTGTCTGTGTCTTGCTTTGGGGAAATAAACTAAATAAAGAAAGAAAAAAGAAATGAGCTCTTGGATTCCTGTCAGCTCCTAGAGGCAAGAGATCAAACGTGTGTAACAGAAGCTATGCCAAAAACCCAAAAATAACAAGTGCTGGCATATTCAATTGATTAGTCTAGGAAATAAATCTGTAAGATTGTTTTCAATAGTTAGCACTTACAGAAGGTGTCAAGTGGAAATGTTTGCTTCAGTAAATATTACACCATACAGTACAATTGTGATTTGCTAGCTGTTATTATCTGTTAGCGTGACTGTTCGATTACTTTATTATACAAACATCCTAGCTGCAGTCATAATGGGTGAGTGTGTGTTTTAGGAATTTAAAGCTGTGGTGTAAATAAACAATAAGCGTAGAAATGCAAACTGGGAGACAAACGCACATTTAACCTACATCTGTCTTTGCAGCTTCCGCTTCCTGCAGGACCACAGTGAACGAGACAAATGTGCTCGGAGACCTTAAAACACCTTGACATCAGCCAGCGCTGCCATGGTGATTTTTGCCATTGCCAGACAGTTCATCAGCGTAAGAGCACTTACCCTCTGTATGTATGAACAGTTTGTGTGTGTGTGTGTGTGTGTGTGTTTGTGTGTGTGTGTGTGTGTGTGTGTGTGTGTGTGTGTGTGTGTGTGTGTGTGTGTGTGTGAGTGAGTGAGTGAGTGAGTGTGTTTTACTGAAGTGTTAAGGACAGATCTTTTTAAAGAGATGGATGTTAGGACTCAAAATGACTTGAAATATTGTTTAAGGGTAAAAATAATATATGCCTATATATTATGTTATGCCTATATAAATATAGGCATAACGGTAAAGAATGAATGCTGCAAATAGCATTTTTATTTAAATATTTAATTAGATATCAGCTACTAGCAATTATTTAAGGGGTACCACGTGCAGAAAATGAGGCGGTAAAGTTGACATTTTTTCATTTTTCTATCATCCATCCATTTTCCTCTGCTTATCCGGGGTCGGGTCGCAGGGCCAGCAGCCTAAGCAGGGAGGCCCAGACTTCCCTCTCGCCAGCTACTTCGTCCAGCTCCTCCAGGGGAATCCCCAGGCGTTGCCAGGCCAGACGAGAGACCTAACAAAAATGCCCAAGCCACCTCATCTGGCTCCTCTCAACGCAGAGGAGCAGCAGCTCTACTCCGAGCTCCTCCCGGGTGGCAGAGCTTCTCACCTTATCTCTAAGGGAGAGCCCAGCCACCCTGAGAAGGAAGCTCATTTCGGCCACTTGTACCTGCGATCTTTTTCTTTCGGTCATTACCCAAAGCTCATGACCATAGGTGACGGTAGGAATGAAGATCGACCGGTAAATCGGCTCAGCTCTCTCTTCACCACAACGGACAGGTGCAGAGTCCGCATTACTGCAGACGCCGCACCGATCCGTCTGCCGATCTCCCACTCCATCCTTCCCTCACTCATGAACAAGACCCTGAGATACTTAAACTCCTCCACTTGGGGCAGGATCTCCTCACCGACCCGGAGAAGGCACTCCGCCTTTTTCCAGTTGAGAACCATGGCCTCAGATTTGGAGGTGCTGATTCTCATCCTGGCTGCTTCACACTCGGCTGCGAACCGATCCAGCGAGAGCTGGAAGTCATGACCTGATGAAGCCAGCAGGACCACATCATCTGCAAAAAGCAGAGACCCAATCCTGAGGTCACCAACCCGGACCCCCTCAACACCATGGCTGCGCCTAGAAATTCTGTCCATAAAAGTTATGAACAAAAGAGGTGACAAAGGGCAGAGTCCAACCCTCACCGGAAACGAGTTTGGCTTACTACCAGCAATGCGGACCAAGCTCTGACACCGGTCATACAGACAGCAGACGGCCCGTACCAGGGCGCCCGACATCCCGTACTCCCCAAGGGACACGGTCAAATTCCTTCTCCAAATCCACAAAACACATGTGGACTGGTTGGGCAAACTCCCACGCACCCTCGAGGACCCTGCTGAGGGTGTAGAGCTGATCCACAGTTCCACGACCAGGACGAAAACCACATTGCTCCTCCTGAATCCGAGATTCAACTATCTGGCGGACCCTCCTCTCCAGAATAGACCTTACCAGGGAGGCTGAGGAGTGTGATCGCCCTATAGTTGTAACACACCCTCTGGTCCAACTTCTTAAAAAGAGGGACCACCACACCAGTCTGTCAATCCAGTGGCACCGCCCCTGATGTCCACACGATGTTGCAGAGTCGTGTCAACCACGACAGCCCTACAACATCCAGAGCCTTAAGAAACTCCGAGTGGATCTCATCCACCCCCAGGGCCCTGCCACCGAGGAGTTTTTTGACCACCTCGGCAACCTCAGCCCCAGAGATAAGAGAATCCACCCCCGAGTCCCCAGGCCCTGCCTCCTCACCAGAAGGTGCGTCGGTGGGATTGAGGAGGTCTTCAAAGTATTCCTTACACCGATCCACAACGTCCTGAGTTCAGGTCACCAGCATACCATCGCCACTATACACAGTGTCGACAGTGCACCGCTTCCCCCTCCTCAGATGCCGGATGATGGTCCAGAACCTTTTCAAAGCCATCCAGAAGTCGTTCTCCATGGCCTCACCGAATTCTTCCCACACCCGGGTCTTCGCCTCGGCAACCACCACAGCCGCAGTCCTCTTGGCCTGCCGGTACCTGTCTGCTGCCTCAGGAGTCCCACAGGCCAAAAAGGCGGCTCCTTCTTCAGCCTGACGGCGTCCCTCACTGCCAGTGTCCACCAGCAGGTTCAGGTGCTGCTGCCACAACAGGCACCAACCACCTTGCAGCCACAGCATCGGTCAGCCACCTCAACAATGGAGACACAGAAGATGGTCCACTCGGACTCAATGTCCCCCGCCTTCCCCCGGGACATGTTCGAAGCTCTCCCGGAGGTGGGAGTTGATACTCCTTCTGATGGGAGACTCTGCCAGGCGTTCCCAGCAGACCCTCACAATACATTTGGGCCTGCCGGGTCTGTCCGGCTTCTTTCCCCACCATCGGAGCCAACTCACCACCAGGTGATGATCGGTTGAAAGCTCAGCCCCCTCTTCACCCAAGTGTCCAGGACATGCGGCCGCAAATTCGATGACCACAAAATCGATCATTGAACTGCAGCCCAAGGTTCCTGCTACCAAGTGCACATATGGACACCTTTATGCTTGAACATGGTGTTTGTTATGGACAATCTGTGACAACCACAAAAGTCCAACTGAACACCATTCGGGTTCAGATTGGGGGGGCCATTCCTCTCGATCACGCCCCACCAGGTCTTACTGTTGCTGCCAATGTGAGCATTGAAGTCACCCAGGAGGACAAGAGAACCCCCAGAAGGAGCACTCTCCAGCACTCCCTCTAAGGACTCCATAAAGGGTAGATACGCTGAACTGCTGTTCTGGCCATAGGCACAAACAACAGTCAGGATCTGTCCCCCCGCCCGAAGGTGGAGAGAGGCTACTCTCTCATTCACCGGGATAAACTCCAATGTGCAGATCACTGAGCTGGGGGACAACAAAAATTGCCACCCTTGCCCGTCGCCTCTCACCATCGGATACTCCAGAGTAGAAGAGAGTCCAACCCCTATCGAGAAGGCTGGTCCCAGAGCCCTTGCTATGCGTCGAGGTGAGGCCGACTATATCTAGTTGGAACTTCTCAACCTTGCACACCAGCTCAGGCTCCTTCCCCATCAGAGAGGTGACATTCCACATCCCTGCAGCTAGCTTATGCAGCCGGGGGTTGAACCGCCAAGGTCTTCGCCTTCGGCTGCCACCCAACACACAACGCACCCGACCTCTTTGGCCCCTCCTGCAGGTGGTGAGCCCACGGGAAAGGGATCCCACATTGCCCCTTCGGGCAGAGTCTGACCGGACCCCATGAGCAAAGGTCCGGTCACCAGGCACTCGCCATCGTGCCCCACCCCCCCAGACCTGGTTCCAGGAGGGGGCCCTGGTGACCCACGTCCAGGCAAGGGAATCACTGGACCATTTTTGTCTGTCATCATAAGGGGTCTCTTTTGGCTACGCTTTGTCTGGTCCCTCACCTAAGACCTGTTTGCCAAGGGTGGCCCTGCCAGGGGCATAAAGCCCCAGACAACTGAGCTCCTAAGATCATTGGGACATGCAAACCCCTCCACCACGATAAGGTGGTTAATATTATTTATTTAATATTACTGTGTAGAAAATCACCATATATGTGATCATATACAGTATAAAAATGTAGAACTTACAGCTTTATGGAGAATTGATGTCTTCATGCTTCTTCTGTTTGAACTGTTCTGCTGAAGTACATCAAGAGTCAGCAAGGTTAGAGAATTATTTTTTAAATTTCATACTTAAAAAAAAAGAAAGAAAATCCAGCAATCAAAAGAGAATAACACATGACCATACATGAAGAACAGACTCCAAGACTGTTGCGCTGTTTTAACGTATATGGGACATTATAAGAAAGGTTAATCTTCTCAAGACTTTCTTTCCTTTCCTTCCTTTCCTAATTACACAGTCGTGGCTGCAATCAAGGTCATTCTCCTGTTAGAAAGCATTCAGTCACCTGTACGACACAGATGTCGCGGCCTAACTTCCTGTTTGTTTGCAGATTTTCCGTAATAATCTGCTTTCTAATGTCTGTTCACGTTCTCATTGGAATGAGATGGCGAGGCGTCTTCATGTGCGCAGTATGTCAAAGTGGACGTGCTGAATGTGGAAAGCTTGATCTGTCCATTCACCTCCCTGGAGGGGGTAATTGACCAGGTATTCTATTTGGCAAAATAGAATGTGCTGAAGTGCCTAGTCTTGAGTTGACGTTCACATAGAGAAGTAAGGAGGTTTTCTCATATAATTCTCTCTGTTAAAATGCCAGTCAGTCAAATCACATAGCAATTTTTGACCTCTTTTTTGTTCAAATCTTTGTTTACGTTTTTTTAATTATTCTTGTATCTGTGTTACTTCACTCTTCTGCCATGGATTCTTATATGTGGAGATTTAACACTGACCTAAGGTCTCAATAGGATGGTTTTAGGGAAAGGTGTGATTTTATTTCTGCTTGTGTGTAAATGTCAGTGTACTGTTTGAGTGCGTATGTGTGCGTGCGTGCGTGTGTGTGTGTGTGTGTGTGTGTGTGTGTGTGTGTGTGTGTGTGTGTGTGTGTGTGTGTGTGTGTGTGTGTGTGTGTGTGTGTGTGTGTGCGTGCGTGCGTGTGTGCGTGCGTGTGCGTGTGTGTGTGTGTTGACCATGGAGGTATAGCATGGTCCATTTGTACTGGCCCAGTGCACCTTCGAAATTGCCTCTGGGTGTGCAGGGTGCTCACAATGTTCTGGACCATTAGCCCAAATAAGTTACAGCCCAAACTCTTAGTATCTGTCTCTGTGGCCAAATGACAAACTGGTCATCCTCCTAAATCTAAAGCCGCAGCGGCGGGAACACTATGGAGAGAGAGAGGAAGACAGAGGGAAAGTTCCTGTTTTTGAACTTGCAAAAGTTGACTTTATTTTCTTTCCATGTTCTTTACAAACTCAGTTCTCTTTTCTTTTCAAACGCTTTATTTAATTATCCTTTAAGCATCCTTTCAGCAGGATTCTAAAAAACATCTAGACTTAAAAATGGAGCTTCTTTTTTTTCCTTTTTTTTTCAGTAAGGGACCATTCCTGCACTGGACAAAAGCACTGAAATATTAAGTGATCAGACACACACTCTTGGGGTGATAATGTCTAAAACTAGGGCAGAGAGTGATCATAAAATAAAGACAATCTCCACGCGTTCACGTCCAAGTATACCGTAACCGCACACGCGTGCTTGCAGCAGGACCATTTGGAGTCACAGCTCTCTCATTGTTGATTCTGTCTTTCTTTTGCTGTTCTTTAATTCATTTTTTATCTCTTCATCCCGGGCAGCGGGCGCGGCCTTCTGTTAGGATACTGCCACAGACGGTGCACACGCACCCCCGAACAAATGTAAAAAATACATTTGTGTCCACATTTGCGCACAGAGACGCAAAACCATCCTCTCTGGAGTGAATGAAGTTTTAGAATTCTTAAAGACAGTCCACAGTCAGCAGTGGGTTTTGTTTTATTCAACCCCCCACAATACACACACGCACGCACGCACGCACACACACACACACACACACACACACACACACACACACACACACTACCTCCACATGTCAATTTTGCATGTGGGCGCCGTCTTTCTTGCTGCTCCCCCCCTTCACCTGACTCTCAACACGGAGCTCAGAGTTGAACTCCCCTCCTCGGGGATGTACGGAAGCACACAAAAACGGGGATGGAAGGGATGGGGTCCAGCTGAAGCATTTCAGCTGGTTTCATCATCTCCAAACTGACGAGGCATGCATTCAGCCCTGTGCTTCCTGTGGCCTCCGCTGGGGGTTTAATTGGATCTTCATCAATACGTGGGTGTTTGTTTTGTTTTTTCAATGCTGATTTAAGCATACAAAAATGGTGTGACCGAAGATTAACTGCCATGGGGGGTTTGTAACGTAAGTAACTCTTCCCCATCTGTGCTGTGTGATACAGGCTGAAAGCTCGTCTTCTTACCTGTGTAAGCTTTGAGTTCTTTATTATACTGTATATAGTAAATTCTCCATAGAGACAAGGACATTTTCAATACATTATGTTTAGAGGGTCTATAAGTAGAATTTCTGCTTTTCACACGAAAACCAGAACTTGAGGGCTGCAATGAGGCAGAAGATGGCTTTCACCAGGCCCAGTTGGAACCCAATGTCAGACCCAGTTCATGTTTCTTTCAGAGCAGTTCTGCTCATTGTCTATTTGTTGCTTCCTGCTTTTATTTTGAAGTCTGGTGTCATCCCTTTCTTCCTGTCAAGCTACCTGCCTGTAAGACTGTGTGCTCCGCCCTAATGTGTTTCACCTGTGTCTCATTGTCTTCACTCACTTCTGTCTATTTAAGCTGCTCCTCCTTCCTGTCAGTGCCAGATTGTTTGGTGTTTTTGTCAGTGCTCCATGCTGTTTGTTTTAACCTGAGTGATTCCCAGCATGTTACCTGTTTTACCCCGGAGACTCCTGAAAATTGCCTGCTGTACCTCTGCTGTGATTTCTGATTTCCTGGTTTTGACTTCTGCTTCATTAAATGACTCAGATTCAGCCTGTCCTCAGTCCTAGTACCTGATGCCCAGAAAGAGTTGTCTGCCTGGTAGATCAGGAAACACTACTGGATTGAGGGCCTCAAGGCCTGGGTTTCGATACCAAACAACTCTGGGAAGGTATTGCAAAGCATTAATCAAATGATGGATACAAACCTAACTGAGACACAGGAATTAAAGTTATTATTTAGAAAATAGGAAGCAAGCGCCTCCTGATCACATCTTGGTTCGCAAGCTGTTTGCTAGTAGGAGAAAGTGAGGCTGCTAAGACATCTATGACTATTGTGGGGGAACTAAAGCTCCAGTAGCTGAGATGAGATTTTGCCAACAAGTGTTGCCTGTGCTCTTTATCAGTGACAAAGAGCGTAGATCTTCGTGATAAGACACCGATAGACTCCAAAATCAAGTAGAATAAAATCCTTTTTCTCGGAGACCAAAACAAAGCTTTCTCACGAGATTAGACAGGGTTTTTCTGGCGGATACCAAACTCTGTACATCATGCAAACATACTATCAGTGGCACCATGCTGCATAGATGCATCTGTATTGGCTTAAAACTTGTTGCATAAAATTACATTGAAATGGGTTACAGACATTCAAATGATTATTCTGATCGAAGGCATCGAATAAATAATGGTGTTTAGGGATGAATATTTATGCAGTTACATTTCTTACAATATGTAAGAAACCAACTTTAAACTATATTTTTTAACATAGATTTTGTCATAGCGGTGGCTAAACTGACAGCACTGAACTCTCGCTAGTTTCTAATGAGACCCAATAGAAATGAAACAAAACTGCATTAAAATGGAATCCAAGTGCTAAAGCTGTCGCAGGCTTGACCTCAGTTTGACTGCGGAACTAATAACTGCCTGTCACCCAAGATGTCGCTGACAAACTGTAAAAAAAAAAAAAAAAAAAAAAGCATTTGGTGCATTTGTTTTTTTACAGATTGCAAATCAGTTATGCATGGAATCATTATTGTATAGTGATGTTGAAGAAGAAGGTTGATGGTGACAAGAATAGAGCTCTGCTCTGGGAATAAATTAACTTCCACCCCGGCACTGCATTCAGAATCATTAGGCACAATCCAGACCTGAGAGGGAACTGGAGTGCCGAAGCCCTGACTTCAGGAGGCAATCACATTAAGCCGTAGTTTTAACACTTAAGACCTTGCCTCTCAACAGAAAACAGCTCTGGGTTGGAAATGTGTGTGTAAAGCAGCGAGTGGAAAAACCCAGCCTAACCACCTCATTTGTCTTCGTCTCTCTGCCAATGGAACAATGGCTTTTGTTTAACCTTGTTTGATTTCCCTCTTAGCGTTGATCCCCTGACGAAGAGGGCTATTATTGGGTCTCTCAGAGAAGCATGTTTCGCTAACGAGTGATCGCTAATGAAGGCTTTAATGTAGGATTAATTACACTCCAAATTGAATGTCTAATTGCTTTTATTCCCTCCTGATGAAATATGCTCGGGCTGCCACTTCAATGCCATCTGCTGTAATTAGAAACAGAGAGATGAAGTGGGGAGAGGGGGAGGGCCAGCCCTGGAGATGGAGATGGGAAACGAGCAAAGTTAAATCTTCTGTCCTGGTCACAGATTATGTCCTGCATTACCGATCCTTCTTTTTTTCTGTCACCATCTCTCCTCCCCATTTCACCTATTCCTCATCCTCCTCCTGCTGCCCATTTGCATCCACCACTCTGACAGATGATGACTGCTATTGGTTTCCCCTTTGCTAATTGTGCCTACTGATGAGTTTAGGCAAACACATTAGCTAATTGCATTTGTGTCTCTCTGACGCTGCTTGATTGATATAGCGCATGTGATGCGGAATCCTTGCACTGTTTGGTGGTTATCCATCTCGATTTCAGTCCAAATAAACACCCACAATCACACGCAGGGAAGGAGACAAAAGAAGATGGAGTGTGATTGATGTTGTGTTTAAACAAATTGTTTCTGATCTTATTAAAAACCATTGATTTCTTTTAAACCTATTTTTTACACTGTAATGTTGGGTCAGAAGCAATTATTTAAATAGGGAAACACTTAAAAAACAATGCATTTGAGTAAAATTCACAAGCTCACATGTATTAATCTTTTCGGTGAGTTTTCATGAGTATTAGAAATTCTAACACCCACATTTTAAAGTACTCTCACCCCATGTCCAAATTAACCATCTTTGCTTTTTGAAGTTGTTTTGACAGTTTTTCTGAAACTTTTTACGGGCATGTTTGCTTCCCAAATCGAAAGAGCCATTTATTACGTTTTAATGAGTTAATTCCTCCACATAGATTTATTTTAAACCCCGGTGTCGGAGCACGTAATGACAGCCACGTTCAATCATTGCACAAGAGGAAGATACGACATGAGCCTTTTTTTTCCCCTTGTACTTGCTACATATTAAGCACCAAAATATGCATTCTATTAGCAAAGTAAGGACATTTTGGGGACGTGTGGACATTCTGACTGAAATGATATTGTTTTAACTTTTTGGCCAAACGGCCTCTCAGAGGATGTTAAGCGGTTCTCGGCTACTATCTGACTGCAATTCGATGTGACATTCAGGAACAAGCTGTGAAATTATAATATATTAAAAAAAAAAAAAAAAAAAAAAAAAAACCTCCCGGAACGCATTTTATTTCTCTGGTCTATGTCTCCCTTTCATTTCAGGTTCATTGTGATACCATAAATGAACACATCTGGGATATGCAATCATTATCGCGCTACAGTAGCGTTTGTAGAGAGCCAAAAGGTTAGCAATAAGGCTATTATATTCTATAATGGTATTATGTTCTTGAGCTCGCATTAACATCCCACTGAATGGGCGTGTGGCAGGTGCGCTTTGTACCAGCGCTCTGCCGCTGTCTGATAAGACAATGACACAATATGATGAGAAACAACGCTGGTTGTCAGTAATTGTTCCCCCAGAAAAAGATGACACAGTTGTCAATAGCCATGCTCGGTGTGCCTGTGAGTGTGGGAGAGGCTGCATGTGTGTGTGTGTGTGTGTGTGTATTACAAGGACTCCCCGAGGAGCAAATGGCTTTAAGCAACACAAGCGCTTGATCAATATATCAATATTCAGCTTAGGAGGTCTGAAGACACACAGATCTATACGTCCACTCACCAGAACCCTCAAACACGCCAGTGCATACGCTTTTACGGCCAGAGATGCGCACAAACAGATACGCTTTAGGCTCTGCCTGACCCTTAACGAATCAATTATTCACTGCATGAAAGGGACGCCACGCGCCGCCGTCATCGCCGCTGAATCATTAAACTGTGACACACGTCCTCTCAAACACACGACGCGCATATGCACCATTGTTGGGGTTGTAAAAGATCATCGGCCCACAAAGACAAAGATGGTGCCGTTTCTGGCAAAGAATAGACAAGATGTTAATCAAACACACACCTCCAACATGACCTCACCCCTGCAGCTAGAGCTTATTTAAATGTCAGCTTATGGCACCGGAGGTATTGTTATTCTAATGACTGACTGGAACAACAGTACGGAGGCCACAGGAGATGGGGGTCTTATGTGTTCACATAATCCAACTGTCCACACTCTACACACACCAATTGGTCACAGTGAGGGGTCTGCAAAATCAGATAGCAATGTGCTATGGTGGGGCGCTGGGTGGGGTGTGGAAGGGGAATATGACAGGGGTGGACTGAAAATATGATGCACCAACTATAGCTGCATATCCAGTGTCTTATTCCCCTTTTTTGTTCTTTTTTTTTTTTTTTTTTGGCTAGTTCGCAAATTAACGACCGTAAGAAAACGTAACATGAAAAATGGAGCAAAGAATTGCTGCACAATCCAAAACCAGAAATTGATGCCTGAAAATGTTTTTTTTAAATGATCATACTTTAGGAAAACAAATAAATGTTTTCTTTTCTATATGCTATACATGCACATGCACTATAATTAAAGGAAATACGATCAGCTATGGTCACGATCTTTGGGTAATAACCAACGAGACAAACTCAGCTTCAGAAAGAGGGTGAGGAGCTCAGACATCCAAGCGAAGCTCAAAGCGGAGCCTCTACGTGGAGAGGAGCCCTGAGGAGGTGGTGGTAGCGACTGGAAAGAGGAGCGTCTGGGCCTCTGGCCACTGATGTGGCTGCTATCACCTGGATAGGTGGTTGGAAGACAGACAGATGAAAGATCCAACAATATGTTGTGGTGGAAGCCTTAGAAATTTGCATTATAGTGCAACATGTGGACATCAGCAGCTCTCACTATAAATTGTGCTACACTGGAATTTTAAAGAAATTTGGTCTGATCTGAAGAAAATGCACAGCTGCATTGCTGTGAAGATGATTGGACCCCACATCTTTAGAAAAACAAACAGATACAGACACACTGACAGTCTATGTTGTACACAAGCCTGTCCAGTGAAGTAAACATAATTCAATTGCATATCTGGCTAACACAATTCAATTACATGAAGCATTTAAACCAATCACTTCCATGGCCTTCATTCAAATCAGTGACATCATTCTGACCATTTGTGGCACCACTTAGGCAGTAATGAGCCAAATGAAAATGGAAATGTAGCTGTGAGAGCATGGCTACAAGCTGCAGAGGGTTAATGAGTTAAATGGGGGTTTTGTTTTTAGTGTTCGAATTAATTGACTCTTGCATCACTGGCCAAAACATAAACAGATAAGAGCTGCCCATCCAGCACTGCTGAGCTTTTTAATCGCCTAACAGCAATGAGGAGGAACACTTATGTACACTAAAAGTAGTGAATTTGTACTGGAAACAGCATTAAACTTCAGAGATACACAGTGAAGGTGCCATTTGGCTTCATCCACATGTAGGCCTGAGGGTATAAATCAGAGATGGGCAACCAAAGGCCCAGGGGCCACATGTGGACCGATTAACTATTTAATCCGGTCTGCAGAGCCTTCACAAAAATTTCTCCAAAAGCCAGGTTAAGAGGGTTGTCAGTTTGATTGGTTAGAAAAAGGTTCAGATCCCAGCTTCACCTAGCATGCTAACATGTCCTCTCAAAAAGGTGGGGCCAAACATCATCTGGACCTTCATCATCAATCTCTATTTGGACCAATTTACAGGTTCTTTAAAATATTTTCTCTGTCAGTAGTGCATCAATCACGATTTTTAGTTGATCTCCGATCCTCATTTGGGGTGGATAGTTTCCTGCACCACTTGGCTGGCCAGTTCATCAAGATCTAAAACCCAATGTGGCCCTTCAGGCAACATAATTGCCCACCCCTGGTATAGATGTATAATAGACAGCACCAACAGCACCATGTCAACAACTCAGCAGAGGGCAGAGTTTTACTACAATTCTTTTATTTTTTTCTTTGTTTCACTTTGATTTCAGATCAAAATCTTTATTCTGGCCGTGGCGATGGGCTTCTAACTTTTCCTCCATTGTCAAGAAGATGAATCATTTCGCAGATGATGTCTTGACCTTATTTAGCATACAGATGCACAGAGAAAAGGCGTAGCGAAGCCCGGAACAAAGCGTCAGTGCTGTCAGCAGACTTCGGAATGTTCAAAGATATTAACTTTGAAGGAAACATATCACGTCATGCATGTTAGCATCATTTAAGTGAAAATCAAATGGCCTATATATGTTTTGTTTTTGTTTTTTTTTTCCTCCTGTGACACATAGCAAAACAGGAAGCACACAACCTGAGGACTGATTCACGCTTACGAAGGAAAATGATCAGAAGGGATACCACTAAAAACAAAACAAGTCTTTCAAGGTAAAGATGCAACCTTTTGGAGGTCACCGGGCATGAGCTTTTCTTTTTCCTGAGGATGTATGATTTTTTTTTTTTTTTTTCAAACAACAGGTTATTTCGTTTCTATTCCAATCATACTTTTTTAGCCTCGTAGGTATAGCTCATAAGGAAAAGGCCATTTGAGGAGGCACTGAGGCACAGATAAATGATCAATAATGTTTCAAAGGAATATGTTTGCATGCACTTCTTGTAGCACAGGTCGGTTCAAAACGTAATTTAAAATGTTTCAGATTGAGATTTTTGATTAAAGCAGAGAATGAATGCAATAATTCATCACAAAGAATAAGCAATTACTGTACCAGTGGACTGAAGAAATGGCTTTCTGTACACAGCTGGAGGTTAAGTAAACCTGTGACCTGGACAAGTAACACAGCACGGAGCCACACAAAATGACACAAACATCAGGTTTTAATTGGTTTTTCTCTAAGCACACACAAACACCTTCTGTGGTTTCCTCTTTTTTTTCCCCAACTCTATTTTTTTTTTTTCTTCCCAGGATTAAACTCGAAAGCACTGGAGCAGCATTTGAACTGTATGTTTTAGTTTCGGAACATCGCTCACTCAATCACACAGCTCCTTAAAGTTCCATCAAAGGACTTTCTTTGATACGTCTGGATGTATGGCCTCTACGCTCATTCCTTTCAAGGTGAGAAGAGAACTTCACACATCACAGATGAGCTCTTCTCCCTTCATTCACATTTGCTTCAACTTCTGCAAGTCACTGCCAGCAATAAAAAAAAGGAATTATTCTAACCTCCCTGTTTAACAACCAGATGTGTTTTTTGAGTGGCCGTCATTAAAAAAAAATAATAATAATAATAATCTGTAAGCTTTTCTGGGATATCTCTCTCCAAATGTTGACAGTAGAATAAAATTAAAAGAATTTTTTGGCAAAGGTGAAGATGAAGGAGAGAACAGTGGCAGAAATCCACAATAAGGAATAACTGTGGAATTTCAGAAAGAGGCAATTGGAAGGAAGGTCCATATAATAGCAGAAAACTCCATATGTAGCTGCATCGAAGCAATTTTAATAACTGTCTCTTCCTGTACAGCGAATGTGCTTCACCATAACCCTTTTTGCTCCTTTCTTCATATTTGAGAATTTGATTATCATAGCACATCCTAATGTGGTGAAGGTAATTTGCTTTTGAATGTAATGGTTTTTTTTAAAAAAGATACTTTTGCACTGTGTGTAATTTCAAATTGAATGAGTCTCATAGGTATCCTGTCAGATTTTGCTGCTTTTTAAAAAAAAAACCTGAAAATTCCCAATTTCTCAAAATACCATCAGAGCACCGCATAAGAATTGAATAGAATAGAATGTTTTTATTGTCATTGTATGGTACAACAAAATTATGGATAATAAGACTGATCAAGCAATTTTAATTTTTTTTTAGATCCTTCAGGAGTCTCTTGATTGGTGACATACTATCATGCCTTTGGTGTTTAACTTAATTATTAAATATTATATGGCCTCATGTCTAGCTGCTCGCGTGCCACTGCAAGTCATGATAGGATATACTGCTTCGAAAGGGAACACTGGTTAGTGCACATAGGGTAAAGCGATCCTCACTTAACATTTGGAATCCCCTACAAAACGGCATACACCATAGGTAGTGCACTAAATAGGCTATAGGGGGTGATTTTTGGGCGATCCACTTTTTATTTTCCTTGCATGCCAATGCGCCACCATACTAAAATGCAAATACCAATGCATATCCACTGTTCAACCTGTTTCCCCACACAGCTTTTTTGTAAAAGGTGCTATATAAAATAAACTGAACTGAACTGAACTGTGAATATCTCGTAGGATGTGACCGGCAGAAAATATAGATCCTGGTGTCCATAATGTGTCCCCTTTATGTGTATTAATCAACTCTATTGACCTCATGCACCTGTTCCGATTGTTTGTTTACCATTAGGGGCCGATTGTCTCGCTTGCTCAACAGCCCACCTCCATCTGCATATAAACAATGAAACCATCAGCTAGGTAACAAGAGTGGGGACAGCAGTTCAATACCGCTTTGAGAGGTCTCCAATAATCAGCCGTGTTGGAGCCAGGCGGGGTGCAGGCAAATACAAGCAAGAGGTATTGACAGGCGCTGGTTGCCTTCAATCAGCTTATATCTACTGGCAGGGAAATCTGCCGCACTCTGCATGGGCCCCCCCGAATTATCACTGAGGAAGACATCATTTTGGAGAGAGAGGTAAGGCAGTGAGAGAAGTCCACAGAAGGGAGGGAGGCAGGATGCTTAAAAAAAAAAAGGAAGCTCTGCAGGACTCTGGTGCAAAATGAGGTTTGAAGGCCGCATCAAAAGCATTGAAGGATAAATCTGGTCTTGTTTATCTTTGGAAATATAGGTGACTTATTTGTGAAAAAAATTATAGTAATATAGCTTGTGCAATAAATAGTTGTGTGGCAGAGAAACGACACAGCTGTCACTGATTTTTGTGGGTTATGGAAGGAAATAAAGAATCACTTTCAATACTTTGTGCTAATTTAAACATGATGACATTTTACGCAGTCCATTGTCTGACTTACTTGTCCAGCTGGTGGTATAGACATGCAACAATGATCGTTTACAATTCTGGCTGACCTATTCATATAATAAAACAGAAACAGTGAATTTTGTGGAACCTTCAGAGCTTCAATCTGTTGTTACATATCCCAGCTAACAACTCAAGCCAAAAGAATTAGTAACACACTATATGTGAGCGTTTATTTTTCTTAATGACAGAAGACAGCCTAAAGAGAAGATGTATTATATTTCTTGAATAAGGACCCATTTTCGAAAATGTCCCTGATTAGGTGAGCCCCCTGTCAGCCTTGTAATTTGAATAAATGTACACTCCATCATCTCTCTCTCTCTCTCTCTCTCTCTCTCTCTCTCTCTCTGTCTCTTTCAGAAATACACACACACACACATACACACACACACACACACACACCCGCACACACACTTCAAACCCCAGTGGTATCAAAGCTGCCAACACATCATTTACATAATCAGTTCTTGTTGGATGCTGGGCTTCCTTGTTTTGGTAAAATATGCTTAACCTCTTCACACACATGCATGCACACACATTAAAACCCTTGCACGTAGCGCCGGGCTTGGGTCATATTAAGGTCACTGGTAAATTGGCTGAGGGCAGCAGACCTCACAGCTCTTACATTATAGAGACAAATTAATTAGTGGGTCACTGCGAAGTCAAAACATTGTTGATGCAGCTCACATCGCCATGATGCTGAGAAGTTTCTCTAAAAATGACCAAATTAATACTTCTCCCTGGCCTGGAGCATTAGATATTTGAGGAATAATAAGCAAAGGTGACTATATAGCAACTTAGTTTCAACTTTTAAAAAGGAGGGTTGAGTTGGGGGGTAAAAGCAGTACTATTTGTAGATTGATACTAGCAACATTAGCCTTTAGAAATCTGTATTTTGCATTTTAGGAAGCAATTTAGGATCAGATTAGCAGCACCTTATTGTATCATCTAACAAACTCAGGAACAGAAAAAAAAAAAAAATCATTTTATATTTCTCCTGAGGTTTTACGCGCTAACTCTTAAATCTTCTTTGTTGTTGCCTGATAATCTGGTGGCCCTCTTGAAATTGAGATGTACCTTAAGAGTAACGAACGAATGTCCAATACAAAAACTATGCACTTCAAAGAAAATAGTTCCAACGGTAGCACTGTGCCTGAAAGGGTTGATCCATATTCTGGATTCAACACGTCGTAGAAAATCTTCAACAAACGGGCCACTCAAATGACGCGTCCTTGGCTTAAAGAAAAGGTTTGAATTTGAAAAGAAACCGCATGTTTTTCCTGCCCTCTGTGCCGTTTGACGCTAGCCCGAGTGCTGAATCATCAACAGGAGAGAAGACTCCTGTTGCGGCCGCTGTCACTCACCGCGGCGCTCTCTGAGCGGCTGCAGGGGAACGGTTGGCACCTCGGGGGCCTCGGGCCAACCCCGACCATATGGCAGACGCTGTAGCGCGGCTGTGTCATACTCTACCGTGTTTTAACGACCAATTAGGCTCATTAGGCCTTGATTAGGGACAGTGCAGCCCTGGGGGAACCACATGGAGGGAAGTGGGTGAGGGTGGGGGTGACAGTGATGACTTCTCAGAGAAAGAGGACTGCAGAGTGTGAATTGACAGTAATGTGCACAAAGGAAGGGGAATTTAAAAAACAGGTGAAATGGCCTGACCAGGTGAATTTAAGTGAAGAGTTTAATTTTAATCATTTAAATCGTTCAAGCAAATCAAGGGAGAGGATGAAGAGGAAAGGCCACTGTCTTTTGTGGAACCTGCATATCTATTTTTTTTTCCCCGAAAGGTATTTAATGTTGCTAAATACCATATCACTTGTTAACACTGACACTGGGAAGCAGAATGGAATATCAACTTCTAAAGTGACATTGGGAAATTACAGAATAGTTGGATTAAAAAGAAAGCAGAGAATATCTGGGTGAAAGGCCGAGTTAAACCAAAAACCGAACCCAAGAAAACAATGAAAACAGATTAAAAAAAAAATAAAAAAAAAGAATGGAGCCTCCTGATAACAAATTATGGTCAAGCCAAATCCATGTCATCCAAGAGCATTTAGTCTTTTCTGTCTTCTGGTGATTATCTTTCTTTGTTTTTTTGGGTTTTTTTCCTGAAAGTGCAAAAACAATGTGTTTATTTGTGGAGGAATATGTTCTGATGGACAGAAAACATGCCAAAAAAAGCAAAACTCCCCAAACCACCAATCATCGCCATCTCAAAGGCATTTAACTATGAAGGGGAGGTATGAAACATGTGTGTGTGTGTGCGCGTGTGTGTGTGTCAGGGGTCAGTGGGGGGATTAAAGCTCTAACGATAATTCTACATATGGTGGCTGGATAAACCTGCCTGAGCACTGAGATCATAAATCCAATCTGAGGGATAATAATCCTTTTGCCAGATGAGGAATTAATACCAAATGTTTTGCAGTTGAAACCCTGCGCCGTGTTTATGGTGCCACTGAGGAGGGGCGTGTTTTATCTCCATTGAACTGATAAAAACACATCAACGGGACAAAATCACATTACCGCATTCATTTCTATACTCCTCCTATTTCTGTGTGTCTCATACCCAACTATGGGCGCTTCAATTTCACATGTGTACATAAACGCCTGTTTTTGATTTAACCGAATACCCGCAGCGCTGATTCCAGCCACCAGAATATTTGCATCCAGCAGAGTGGTATTTATTTTCTTTCTTTTTTTTTATAGCATGAAGTCACCCTGCACTAATCCTGCAGTGTTGTTATTAAGCTCAGGGCCATGGAAATGGACAAAGTGTAAGACATGCGGAGCGCATATAAGCCAGATTAGCGCTGAAACACCCCCACAAACATTGTTGCCTCATTCAAATTCATATTTATATCTATGTTGCGTTCAATAGGCTGTTATGCTACTGCGGCTACTCTGTGAAAGTTTATAAAATGGTTTAAGTCCACTAGTGAGTGTACAATTTTTTAAAAAAAAAGATAAATAAAAATAGAAAGCGTGTGGATGGATGCAGCAAAAAAAGTTGCTAATAACCACAATGATGGATGACAGTCAGAGGCGAGGCTGTTATTAACAGAATCCTCTAAGAGCAACGATGAGCTGCAGAGAAACTGAAAATGTAAAGAGAGAGAGAGAGAGAGAGAGAGAGAGAGAGAGAGAGAGAGAGAGAGAGAGAGA
>BJFM01003145.1:0-23072 GCA_016586285.1 Arothron firmamentum | reverse complement strand
AGATGGGGGAGGGGGAAAAAAGCTCCTAACTGCTCCTGCAACATCCCAATTGACAGGACGGCTCACCTCGCCGCACCGTGCATTAAATCTGGCTGCGGCTCCGCCGTATCTGTGCACGCACTTACTGAGCTCTTTCCCTGACAAAAGCAGCGCTGTGAAAAAAAAAAAGAAAAAACATAACAGCCGTACCTATGCTGGCCAAACTCAAGCAGGGGCCTCTTTAAACATACATAAGAATGAAAGCATGTTTGCAGTCCGACACTAACAAAGCCACATTCTAAGACTGGAACTATACAATAATGTGAACAATGAAAAGAGGAGGGAAAATGAGAGATAAGGCTGCATTGTACGCGTCGATGCAGGCAAACAGCAAATATCTACAAAAGAACATATTTACCCGACTGTTTCCATCCGGTCGCTCTCCCCAAAGCCTGACTGGCCAGGTATGTGTACATCAGTGTGTGTGTGTGAGCTACTGTTGGAAGGTTCTGTGTGCGATTTCTTTCAGACAGGAGACTGGAAATGGGGTAGAAGCCATTACAGTTTGAGAATCACCCAGAGCACCCCGAAATGAGGGGCAAGGGCCTGTCAGCGCACATGGATGTGGCAGCGTGTGCGTGTTTTTTATGTGTTTGCGTGTGTGCGCGCGTGCTGGCAGGGTCCAGCCGGTGACCTTCTTTCAATGAGCCCCCCCCACCATGATTTATTTACTGCGCCCTTACCCAACCTCTCCCTCCCGACACACACACACACACACACACACACACACACACACACACACACACACACACACACGGCCAAATAAATGATTTCTAGTATTTCAGTGATAAGGTAGGATCTGCAGATGTGGATTTTTTCTTTCACTCAGGACGGCAGGGAGAAAATGGTGGCGTTTGGCGTGGATCTGTCACCCTATCTCTGACTGCAGTAGCATCTTATTTTCCCCTCCATTTCTCCGCTCGCCGTCCTCTTCTCATTGTAGCTCTTTCTCTAGAGCCAATGTCTGCCTCCCACTTTCTTTCTCTCATCCTTGCCCTCGCTGTTCCTTCCATTCTCACGTTAACTTGGAAGCCGGCCAGACTGACAAATCGAGATCGCATTGCCCACTTCTCTCTTTCCTCTCTAGTTCACTCACTTCTTCTTCTTTTCTCTCTTTTCCTCTCATTCATTCATTTCCTGTCTCTCTCACTTTTCCACTCTCCTGTCTTGCACTGTGTGTGTGTGTGTGTGTGTGTGTGTGTGTGTGTGTGTGTGTGTGTGTGTGTGTGTGTGTGTGTGTGTGTGTGTGTGTGTGTGTGTGTGTGTGTGTGTACAAGGCTGGCTTAGCTATTGAGAAGCAGGGTGAATTTCTGATTGCCTTCTCATTGGTCAGAACAAGCCAGGGAGGAGAAGCAAAGTCTGCAGAATTTTACAAAAATAAAAATGCTGATTTTTTTTTTTTTTTTTTTTTTTTTACTTCTTCACTGGGTACAAATGACCATAATTGCACCCCTTCTATTTTCTCCCCCTCTGGTTTCTTTCACAGCAAAGCAGCAGCAAGCTATAATTTGAACCACTGGAGCCAATTATGCAAATGAGCGTACCCTAGGTTGACCAATGACCTTCTCTCCCAGCTCACATTTGTTTACAGTATGCAAATTACCTCGAGGTTCCAAAACATGCCTGAGAATGTCAAAACACTTTTAGACTAACACTATACAAGCACAAAAACCTGTCTGACTCCCTTCCACCTTACATGAGAGAGTGCAAGATTTGACAAAAATAAATAAATAAATCAACATTATGACAGCATCACAAAAGCTCGCTACTGCCACCCGGTGATTGGGTGCGGTATACATTTTATGTCACCAAGGTTGTGCAGTTTAGCAAAGCTTGTCATTAAGTTCAGGTTGCTTCTCACTCTTACCCTCTTTTCACAAAAAGTTTCCATCTTTTCGCACTCGAAAAGCATCATTTTCTCACTGTCTGTCTGTACAGCCCCCTTCACCGCCACAGTCACACGCCCACCTCTCCTGTTGGTGCAGAGATGGAAGTGGCCCTGGCTAATTAGCTGTATGGTTTACCTTGGCTCAGTGGGGCCTGGCCGCCTTAGTGGGGTTTAAACAGGGAGATGGACAGAGTGAAACGCTGAAACCCTAGACTGTAATTAGAGACCAGCTCAATGAGGGCACACTACTGCTGACACAGTGCCTCTTTTCCACCACCCGCACACAAATACGAGGGAAACGCACATGCTTGTGACAAGCATGCACACCAGATGCATAAAAACAAAAAGGTGTGGGTGTGGAGCGCAACCAACCGTAAGTATGGTCACTGGTATAAAAAAAATCACGCACACAAATGCAGAGTCTCAGCAAGACCTTCTGACCAGCAGGCATTCAAAAATATACAACAGAGTCTGAAATTTGGATGAGTGCTCTTATTTTGGAACCATTGGTCTTATTCCGAACTCTGATTCTTGCAGCTTATGTTAGTGTTGCACAAATATCCCCACATAGTACAAATTATTTTTTCCTGTCTTTTTCTTGTCTTGTCTTGAGCAGTCTCGTACCAATGCTCTGCTGCATCCCATTCCATGATTTATTATTGCTCTTATTACTTGTAGACAGATTTAAAGAAAAAAAAAAAAAGACCCTAGACCAGTATCCGATAAAGCCAGCACAGGGCTGAGGCCACACACACACACACACACACACACACACACACACACATGCACACACACGCACGCTCATGTGATTGGACTGGAAATGTTGTGTTTATTGCCATCAAAGTTAACTTCATCTAAACAAGGGACAAAGAGACAGAACCAATCAATGAAAATCATTAATGAAAAATGAAATGTGTTTCATTCTTTTCTAATTACACGCATTGTAGCTCATAATTGAGCGGGTGTATCATTGAGATTATTGCACTTTTGTGCATGTGTGTGTGTCTGATGCTTTGTGCGCATGCATTATCGTGCACGGGTGTAAAAGTAGTCAGAGACAGGCATACAAAAAGATGAAGCTAGATGTGCTTGAAAAAGCAACATCAAGGGAGGACTGGAGAAAAGGGAAGAAAAATATGAAGCAGTGAGGTTTTGGAATTCAGTGTTTCTTTGGTGTTCCACTGCCCCCCTCTGGTCATTCAGAGAGTAACAGCTGCTGTCAGCTGTGTGAAGAGACCTTTGCTTTATACGTCTCTTAAACAAACATCACTCTAAATAACTAAACAGACACACACACATTATGACACATTATGACAGCATTATATCTTTGAGTTGAGTTCATAGTTTGACATTCCAAACTAGATTTGGTTGAGTTTATTGACCTCCCAAGAGAAAGATCTTGTCAGGAAGCTCAAACGCAGGGAATCATCACAGAGGAAAAGTCTGTGATAGCAGAGCAACATTGATTAAATTTTATTTTCTCTATACTTATTGCCTTTTTATCTTTCTGAATATGTGGTGTTTTGTCATGATTTCATGTCAGCACAACAACCCTCCTGGTACTTGTCATTGCTAAAGTGTGAGTGTTGTTCTTGAGATTAAAGAAGACTGTTAAAAAGAGCGTGTGTACTTACAGGTGTCATAGTATTTTAATGAGTTGTGACAACTGCAAGGCACTGTCATCAAGATCCCGAGTACACATGCTGCACATGTCTTTTAGTCACTTTTCCCCTACAATCAAACACTGATTAGAGAAACATCAGTGATGGTTGCTTGTGTGTTCATGTAAGTGTGCATGAGTCTGCCCGAGTGTGTGTATTAGTGTAGTGTTTGCCACCTTGCCCTAACTGCCCCACAATAACAAATGTTCCAGCTTTCTGATTGGGCAATTAAAAGCAGCAGGGGCACTATGTTGACGGGTGAGAGTGTGACATCCATCATCCAAAACAATCAGCCCCTACCAAGTAACTCTGTGTGTGTGTGTGTGTGTGTGTGTGTGTGTGTGTGTGTGTGTGTGTGTGTGTGTGTGTGTGTGTGTGTGTGTGTGTGTGTGTGTGTGTGTGTGTGTGTGTTATAGGCTCCCTGTCTCTTTCTAATAACGCCATGAAATCAAACACTGAACTATTTATTCCCAGGTGATACACAGTAGCCAGCGGCTTAAAAAAAAAACAAAACAAAAAAAAGAAAAAGAGGGGCAAGCACACTGTATGTGACCATACAGGAAGCACTTGGACCGAGAGCCAATTCCGAACCAAGATGAGGAAACTGTCACAGGCACACCAGTACAGTTAGGCTCAATGTTTTTTTTGTTGTTGTTTTTAATCTTAGTATCACTAAGCGCTCGCCCAGGTGATCTATGGTGTGTAGGTTGGCCTTTAAAGATAGGGTAAGAAGCTGGGTCATTCGGGATGGGCTCAGAGTACAGGCGCTGTTCCTCAACATGAAGAGCAGGTCAGGGCATCTGTGAGGATACCTCCTGGATGCTGACCTGTTGAGGTTTTTTTGTCATGTCCCACCTGGAGGAGCCCCCGAGGAAGACCCAGGACACGCTGGAGGTGCTGTGTCTCTTAGCTAGCCTGGGAACACCCCAGGAACAGCTGGCCAGGGAGAGTCTCCTTTGGCTACCCTATGTATAAGGTATGGGTAGGTTTAGAATTACAACTAGACTACGGCATCAAAATCTCACCATCTTCAAATTTTTGTTGGCCAAAATCACCACAGTACCAAAATTCTGCTTATATTCACCATTAGTCACTACAAAACCCATCGTCGATCATTTTTTGGCATCAAAAGGCAAACACACAGAAATAACTGCAGCTTCACAGTCTACAGTGATGGGTGTCAACAATCTTTGTCATTACTAGATGTAAAGAAGCTCAAAACATTTGCACTGAATACATCAAAAACCTCAACTCAGTCTGCACAACACACAGCACGTCTGTGTGGTCATACACACTGTTGTTATTCATGATTTGATATTAGATAATTGCCTCTTGCCTCTGAAAATAATGTGTACATTACAGACAAACCTTGAAATAAACCTTCATGCCCTGCACTTTTAATCTGTGCTGCAGAGGGTGAAGTAAAAATCAGAGAGGGTTTCCCATAAGATGCAACTGCAGGAACTACACTTGGTCATGCAGATATTCCTTGCAGTATCCACATTGTTTCCAGTGGGTTTCTGCTTCGGTCACTGCTTGCTGGGGCTTCCATGTACTGCCGGGTTTGATGGTCCTGCTTGCATGCATCCAGCTATTTCTGCATGGACTTGCTGCACAGTTTTTCCATTGTAATTGTAATCATCTTCGTTTGCGATTCAATTTCATCAGGTGAAAGCAATCAATAATCTTTCCGATTTCTGCCTAAACTCAGAAAATGTGTTTGTACATACATCCCTAACTATGCAACTTTTAATACTGTCTGTATCTGATGTACACCAAGAGGTGCTGCGTACTAATTATAGAAATTATGCGAAGGAAATGTCTAACAGTCATAAAAGCCAGTCGAACTAATTTCTCATTGGTGTACAGCAGATGTTCTATATTTAAAAATGGTAAAAATATGTTTCTGCTTAACACGTCTGTATGGGCCTTGCTGGTTTTCTTTTGCAATGTAGAAATGAAACTCTGTATCAAAGCGGAGCCTTAGTCTTAGTTGTTGATTGTCTAAGTGTGTAATTAATACAGCAACAAATCCAACGAGCCAACCCAGAAATGTCCGATCACATTTTCTGTCTCCTGCTGGCACTTGAAGCTGCTAACAGTCCAACGGCTAAGGAGCTTTGAGATCACTGAGTGAGGGACGAATGACGACACCATTAACCGAGAAAACACAGAGAATTAGTCAGATGAGAAAAAGTTGTGCTTTTCCACTGAGCTTTTGTTTAGTTAATTCCCCATTGACAGCCAAGTGCTCCACTTGCCTGGAGAAACCTTGCTTAAAAGCGAAAGATTACTTCTTATCCCTAATTAAGGCCACTTATTAGCATAATTCTCCAAATCATAATATATGCTAATGTGCATTTACATTGGAGAGTGCTGCGTGGGCAGATAATGTGCCCTAAATATGTCCATAAATATTACTTTTTTATGTTATTTTAAGCCTTATCATGCATCTTTTTGATAAATTCTATGTTTACTTTTTAGACGTGCTCAGTGTAGCTCAGCAACACTGAAGCAAATTATGCAGAGTATGTCACATGATGTGTGCAATAACAATCTCAAAACATTGCTAAAATAATTGATGGTTTTGGTATGTGCAGGATGCATTTGGGCCACAAAATAAATGGAGGATAACAAGAGTGCCAAGTGGCATTATTCAAATGTGCATATGTGTGTGGTTTTATGACTTCATGTCTTACAGCATGCAAACAGTTTCATTCATCAATGTCTGTATTTGCAGAAAGGAAGATAAACTTATTTTTGATTGTTCAACGATAATGTTTTTGCATGTTGAAAACGTTAATTCATTTGCTGCAAAATGTTTATTGAATATTCCAAAATTTTCCAGCTGATGTTGAAGTGGTAGATGAAAGGTCTATGATCTATCCCCATCTGGTGCTTTGGAAGTATTTTCTAGCTTATATTATTAGGCTTTGAGTGGTTTTAAGGAGCAAAACAGCAGATGGGACCAATATAATCAAATAAATATTTCAAACTCTCCAACCCTTCAATTGAAAATTAAGCATAAAGTGATATTGAAAGAGAGTGAACTCCTCAGCCTTGTAGAGTTAAAAGCTAGGGGGAAAAAAACATTTTTTTTTTCCAAAATGAAATGAAGAAAGTGAGCCGGGGAAAGCAAATGCAGTACTTGAAAACAGAAAGTAAGTGATTTTCAATCTGAGGCACAGCGTTTTTGTAATAGGCTTAGCCTAAAACACAAGGAGATACTGGAATCCAGCAACAATCATGGGAAGACAAGAACGGGCTTTTATTTTCCGGGAGATGGGGACAGGACGAATACATGCGCCGAGGCCTGTGAATGTGCACACAGAAGCATGATCGCGTGTCTCCAAACATGTCTGTTCTCACCCGTTCGGCCATATTAGTTCCTCGAAAAGCACATGGCAGTGCCATTAAAACACTCAATTCTTTTGTCTGTTTACACTGCTCTCGGTTATTCCGCCTTCCACCCCTTGACTAATGGATTTTCAAATGCAGGTACACACTTTCTTTCTGAACTTGACTGGCATTCCCTTTTGTGTTAAGAGACGGAGATCAGGAACTCTGATTTTCTGCTGATATGTTGTGGAAAGATTCTGCATTTACAGTAGAAATAGTTCCCCCTGAACTTGTTCGGAAAGGCCAAATGTGGAATTCCATGCATGTTTTCATTTGAAACAAACAGTTCTACTCTGAACACCTTCACACACAAAGTGAGTGCTCGACCTTTTTAATTACCATGCAGACTGCCAACAGTCACATCCGGTCAGCATTGTGTACTTCAGCTAAGTTCAAAATTGAAGGTCAAAAATTGAAGGTCAAGTTCTTGACCTTCAATTTTCTCTTTATTTCAATCATCTATCTCTGCTGTGTTGTAATTAGATGTTTTAATTAAAAAACTGAGCCATTTAGATGGTAAAAAGACTAATTTTAATAGACTTTCTGTTTTCTTTACGTTGAAAGGCTGTCATTTTGGGGCACATTCTCAATGTACGTGTATGTGGTTATACACGTGTGTACGCCCTCACTGCCAGCATTGGAAAAGCTTTGACAAGCTGGCTTGCAAAGCCAATCTCCTGTTCTAACCTGGACGTAATTGGCTGTGATTTCCAGCTGCACCCTACGAGCCAGAATGCCAATGTCTTCTAATTAACTGGAGAGCACTGACAGCCTGGTGCCACCTCCATTTGGTCCCCACTTGAAACAAGTGCCATGTCCTAAGGGTTCCTGTCAGACCAAGTGCTGTGTGACTGGGATGACATGGTCCTTCATGTCTCCATTCATCTCTCTCTCTCTCTCTCTCTCTCTCTCTCTCTCTCTTTTTTTTTTTCTATGTGTGTTTCTCCCCAATCAAGCTCAAGAGGAAAATGAAAATGAGAGTGTTTTTAGCTAGAAGGCAAAAAGTGTGTGAGTGTGTGGTCTCTGAGATGGAGAGGGCATGTGAGCAAATGAGAAATGCTCATTTGTCTATAGTCTTATCTGTTTCTGTATGCATGGCATCATTATCTGGACTGGAGAGTGATGTCTTCTTAAAATATCACTACTTTCACTTTCTCACAGAGACACAGTTAATCCTGACAAAAGAGAAAAAAATGCATTGACAGTGTATTTTTCCCATGTGACGTCTCTCTGTGTGGAGCTGTGTGCACGTGTTCTTCTTTTGTCTGTATAGGTTTCGTCAGATTTGCACTTTAAGGTTGCACCAGGAGATAGTTGTGAAATATGTATATTTTACTGAGTGTAGAAAAATCAAGAGATTTTGGTTGTGTTGGCGTAGGTAAGCACTGTCGCTTCACAGCAAGGAGGTTTTCAGTTCGTGTCCTCTGGCCGCCAGGGGCTTTTCCATGCATGGGTTTGCCCCAAGTACTTCAAGCATCTGTAGATGGGTTACGAAGCTACTTCAAATTCACTGTAGGTGTGAATGGTTGTCTATTGATGCTAACCCTGCAATGACCTGCAACTTGTCTGGGGTGGAAGCCGCCTCTTACTCCAAAGGAAAGCACACCCCAACCCCACCCAGTGACAAATAGGCAGATAAACATTTTGAGTTTACTTAAAAAAAAAAAAAAAAAAAAAAGCCAGAATGTTAAACAGCAACGCAAATGGTCTATAACCTTTCCTGTAACACTTCATATTATGGTACACCTATGAATCATGAAGTACTTGCTTATTAACATGCAAATTATTTGCAAACTGACTATTTATTAGCCATTATATGCTACTTATTAATACCTTATTCTGCACAGCCATAGTCTACAACCATTAAGCCATTAACTAAAGGTTAATTAAGGTTAGGTGTACGTTAATATAAAGTGTTACTACATTTACATAAAATAAGATATGGTTATTACCTTTTTGCATTTAGATGAAAACTCTTGAAAGTAATCTAAACTTAAAGCTGTGAGCCAGCAGTGGAAAGAGAGTCATTTGAGGTTAAGTGGAGTGTTAATGCCTGTCTCTGTTTCTCTGTTTGGGGTACATACCTCTACCAGAGGGGGGCTGACAAGAGAGGACTGTAGCTTGCCACACACTGTGATTTCTGCTCATCTTTAATCTCTCCCGTCTTTCTCTGTTCCTTTTTCTCCTCATCTTAATTTCTCTCAGCTCTGACATGTAAATGCCTGCCCGCCCATCTCAACCACAGAGTTAAGCCCTCAGTAGGTTTTGGGGTGGTATCGTGCTGTTTTGGAGCTCCTCTACTGACACAACAGTTTAACATCATAATGGCTTGCAAACACCTGTCCAATTAGGCTGATTGTGTTTCGTCTCAAACTACCAGACAGATCCTGCTGTGTGGCAGAGCGATTTAGCAAAACATACGAAGTAGTTCGGCTCCAGAGGGATTTTTTTTTTTTAGTTTTTTGACAAATGTCTTACTTTAAATCCAGATGTTGCCAGTAATTGAGGGTTATAATAACTAGAGTTCCTCTCTGGTTAATATGCATGACAGAAATTGACGTGTATGAAAATACAGGGCATTGCAACAAAGTTTATGATGCAAAGATGATTTTTACCTCCTTTCTTACACGAGAGGATTTTTCTTTCATTTACATGTACAAAGGGGGACTGGACTAACAGTTCCACATGCCATCCATCCATCCGTTTTCCTCCGCTTATCCAAGGTCGGGTCGCGGGGGCAGCAGCCTAAGCAGGCAGGTCCAGACTTCCCTCTCCCAAGCTACTTCGTCCAGCTCCTCCAGGGGGATCCCCAGGCGTTCCCAGGCCAGACAAGAGACATAGTCTCTCCAGCGTGTCCTGGGTCTTCCCGGGGTCCTCCTACGTTTCGGCTGCTTGTACCTGCGATCTTGTTCTTTCAGTCATTACCCAAAGCTCATGACCATAGATGAGGGTAGGGACGAAGATCGACCAATAAATCAAGAGCTTTGCCTTTCGGCTCAGCTCTCTTCATCACAACGGACTGGTGCAGAGTCCGCATTACTGCAGATGCCGCACCGATCCACCTGTCGATCTCCCGCTCCATCCTTCCCTTACTCGTGAACAAGACCCCGGGGCAGGATCTCCTCACTGACCTGGAGAAGGCACTCAACCTTTTTTCAGCTGAAAACCATGGCCTCAGATTTGGAGGTGCTGATTTTCATCCCGGCTGCTTCACACTCGGCTGCGAACCGATCCAGCAAGAGCTGGAGGTCACGAACTGATGAAGCCAACAGGACCACATCATCTGCAAAAAGCAGAGACCCGATCCTGAGGTCACCAAACTGGACCCCCTCAACACCATGGCTGCACCTAGAAATTCTGTCCATAAAAGTTATGAACAGAATCGGTGACAAAGGTCAACCCTGGCGGAGTCCAACCTTTACCGGAAACGAGTTCGACTTACTGCCGGCAATGCGGACCAAGCTCTGACACCGGTCATACAGGGAGCAGATGGCCCGTATCAGGCGGCCCGACACCCCATACTCCTGGAGAACACCCCACAGGACTCCCCGAGGAACACGGTCGAATGCCTCCTCCAAATCCATAAAACCCATGTGGATTGGTTGGGCAAACTCCCACGCACCCTCAAGGACCCTGCTAAGGGTGTAGAGCTGGTCCACAGTTCCACATCCAGGATGAAAACCACTTTGCTCCTCCTGAATCCGAGGTTCAACTATCTGGCGGACCCTCCTCTCCAGTACCCCGAATAGACCTTACCAGGAAGGCTGAGGAGTGTGATACCCCTATAGTTGGAACAAATCCTCCGGTCCCCCTTCTTAAAAAGAGGGACCACTACCCCAGTCTTCCAATCCAGTGGCACCGCCCCCGATGTCCACGCGATGCTGCAGAGTTGTGTCAACCACGACAGCCCTACAACATCCAGAGCCTTACGAAACTCCGGGTGGATCTCATTCACCCCCGTGGCCTTGCCACCGAGGAGTTTTTGATCACCTGGGCAACCTCAGCCCCAGAGATAAGAGAATCCACCCCCGAGTCCCCAGGCCCTGCCTCCTCACCAGGAGGTGCGTCGGTGGGATTGAGGAGGTCTTCGAAGTATTCCTTCCACTGATCCACAACATCCTGAGCTGAGGTCAGCAGCACACCATCGTCACTATACACAGTGTCGGCAGTGCACCACGTCCCCCTCCTCAGACGCTGGATAGTGGTCCAGAACCTTTTCAAAGCCGTCCGGAAGTCGTTCTCCATGGTGTCACCAAATTCTTCCCACACCTGGGTCTTTGCCTCGGCAACCACCGTAGCTGCAGTCTGCTTGGCCTGCCGGTACCCGTCTGCTGCCCCAGGAGTCCCACAGGCCAAAAAGGCCCAATACGACTCCTTCTTCAGTTTGACAGCACCCCTCACCGCCGGTGTCCACCAGCGGGTTCGGATGTTACCGCCACGACAGGCACCGACCACCTTGCGGCCACAGCACCAGTCACTTTCAACAATAGAGGCACGGAACATGTTCCACTTGGACTCAATGTCCCCCTCCTCCCCCTGGACATGGTCAAAGCTCTCCCGGAGGTGGGAGTTGAAACTCTGTCATTCTGCATTCCCAGCAGACCCTCACATTACATTTGGGTCTGCCGGGTCTGTCCGGCTTCCTCCCCCACCATCATAACCAACTCACCACCAGGTGGTGAGTGGTTGACAGCTCCGCCCCCCTCTTCACCCGAGTGTCCAGGACGTGTGGCCGCAAATCCGATGACACAAACACAAAGTCGATCATCGAACTGCGGCCCAAGGTGCCCTGGTGCCAGTTGCACATATGGACACCTTTATGCCTGAACACTGTGTTCGTTATGGATAATCTCTGACAAGCACAGAAGTCCAACAACAGAACACTATTCAGGTTCACATCAGGGGGCCATTCCTCCCGATGACGCCCCTCCAGGTCTCACTGTCGCTGCCAACGTGAGCATTGAAGTTGCCCAGGAGGACAAGAGAACCCCCAGAAGGAGCACTCTCCGGTACTCCCTCTAACTACTCCAAAAAGGGTGGATACGTTGAACTGCTGTTTGGGCCATAGGTACAGACAACAGTCAGGATCCGTCCCCCCACCCAAAGGCGGAGGGAGGCTACCCTCTTGTTCACCGGAGTAGACTCCAATGTACAGGCACTGAGCTGGGGCGCAACAAGATTTGCCACCCCTGCCCGTCGGCTACTCCAGAGTAGAAAAGAGTCCGACCCCTCTCGAGAAGGCTGGCTCCAGAGCCCTTGCTATGCGTCGAGGTGAGGCCGACTATATCTAGTCGGAACTTCTCAAGCTTGCACACCAGCTATGGCTCCTTTCCCATCAGAGAGGTGACATTCCACATCCCTAGAGAAAGCTTCTGCAGCCGGGGATCAGACCGCCAAGGTCCCCACCTTTGGCTGCCACCCAACACACAATGCACCTGACCCCTTTGGCCCCTCCTGCAGGTGATGAGTCCACGGGAAGGGGGTCCCACGTTGCCTCTTCGGGCTGTGCCTGACTGGACCCCATGAGTAAAGGTCCGGTCACCAGGCACTTGCCATCGAGCCCCACCCCAGGCCTGGCTCCAGGAGGGGGCCACGTCTGGGTGAGGGAAACTCAAGACCAATTATTTTCCTCATCATAAGAAGTCTTTTTGGGCTATGCTTTGTCTGGTCCCTCACCTAGAACCCGTTTGCCAAGGGTGGCCCTACCAGGAGCATAAAGCCCCAGACAACTAAGCTCTTAGGATCATTGGGACACCTAAACCCCTCCACCACGATAAGGTGGTAGCCCAGGAGGGGCAATTCCACATGTTTGGTTCTAAAGTGTGGAAAGTGTAAAATACACAGCTGCAACAAGCGTGGAGTATTGCTGAGTTGTTAAAGAGATGGAGGCTGCGTAGCTATACCCATTCTCCATATATATTTCAGTTTAGCTAACTAGCTTAAAACAGCATGCAATTTCTGACAGCATTTACATATGGTAATTTAATGAAAGCAAATAATGTAAGATTGAACTCTTTTATGGCGATAATGTAATGATTACATTACACACACATACATGCAAATCCTTTCACTTCTTCTTTGTGAGGACTTTAATCGAGAAAAAAAAAAGTATTACCACCCTGTAACCCTAACTCTCACCTAAACCCAATTCTAACCCCAACCTTAAAATCACATCTTAACCCTCAAACAGGCCTTTGAAATTGTGAAGTTCACACACACACACACACACACACACACACACACACACACACATAACACTAACATCAGCCTTTTACTGGATGGCACACAGACGCCTTGAGTAAAGCATTCAACCAAAAGATTCTTATTGACTTTGCCTTAACAACATGTACCATAGAGCCAATTGAACCTCTCAATAAATCACTTGTGCTATATCTCCCCCACAAGCAATTTACCCCCACAATGAGCAAACACACAGTTTCAATCCTGTCTACACCACACATATAGTGCAAACCCTCTCCCCAACACTCAAAGCTCTCCTGAATGTCCTTGTGAAGTACGGTGAAGCTCTTCATACATCTAACTACAGAGGTGAAAGTGGAGTAAAACACGCCACCATTGATCGGTTGACAGCGCCCAAAGGTCAACAAGGCTCGGTTCTCAACAGGCTGAATGGGAAACATCAGGCCTTGTTGGCAGCTGTGAGTGAGATACACTCAGCATGACAGCCCTTTGCGGAACAAGTTATTTGAACAAAAGTAATCATTCCATGCGAAGGATCTATCACATTAATTTCCTGTATTTTGAAAGACAGAAGTAACCTATTTAAAGACATGTGAATCAAAAATACATCATATAATGCATATACATATATTTTTCTCATTGCAGTCCAAGCCGTAGTCTGAATAATCAGGCAAAATGTCCCTTTATTAAAACAATTCAAAGCCATTTCATGGATGCATTCTGGTGACTCTACATTATGTATCACTAGAAGAATCAGATGTGTAATTTCAGGAAGAATAACAATGTGATCTCTGCGAACCAGTTTGTTCAGGTTTTTCGAAGATGAGGATTTGACATCTACTGTAATTTACACTTTTTAGTATTCATGTGTGTCACTGGGGTAATTAGGAAAAGGAGGGAGGGGAAGATCAAAGGCACTTTGCATTTTCCGTTTCTGTTCGGTTTAGTGTGTGTGTGTGTGTGTGTGTGTGTGTGTGCGTGCGTGCGTGCGTGCGTGCGTGCGTGCGTGCGTACGTGCGTGCGTGCGTGTGAGGGTGATGATCTCCTCCAAGCTTTGATGCTGTAAGCTCCTCCAGTTAATGTACTACGGATAAAAATACTACAACGTGTAATCTGGCATTTATCCCTTGAGAGCAGGAGCCCAAATGTGACACATGTCAAAAAGGGAGGTAGAAAGAGAGCAGAAGAAGAGCAGGGGGTAGGGTGGAGCCTTGGATGTCGTCTAAGAGACTATGTTTTTTCCTCCGAGATGATTCAATGATTGTCAGAAATTGATGTCAGTGATGAACACTGTGCTGCATAGGAAAATGTATAGAAACAAATAATGATGACAAGATGGCCAATATGTTCAACTAACGTTCATATGATTTAAAAGAATTGGGAAGCACATTATATTAATGCTACCCTGAATTCTATGCAAGTGTGTCCTCTCCTGAGCTGCATCTAAGTAAACGAACCCCTGATGTATGTCTCATCTAAGAGGAATTTTCTTGCCTATATACTAAAAATATATGCTCATTGCAATATTTTTTTTGTAATATATATTTTTTTTTAAATGTAGCAAATTTTGAGACCTTTAAATATTGAAGTGTGACTACGTTTTTTTTTTACCAACAATTATTGTTTCGTTTAATGTGACTGCACGTAATAACTATGTCTATGTCTAAATTCGGAACTTGACTTTTTTATCTCCTTTCTATAGAATATCCTACATGACATTTTATAAACAGCTCGTAAGTCAAATTGTAACACTGAATGCATATATCAGACTCTGTATGTTTTTGTTGAACACTTCCTGTTTTATTATGAAAATCTTGTCTTCCCTGGTGTTGCTGTCTGTTTTACTTCCCCTTTATGGTCCCTCCTCACACCTTAGTTGATGTGTTTCACCTGTGTCTTGTTTCCCTGCCTATTTAAACCCAACACACTGTGTGTTTCTTTTCAGATTATTGTTGTATCCTTGCTTTCTTGTTACATCTGGTGTTGTGTGTGTGACTGTTTTGTTCTCTGTTGGATTGTTGCCTGATCCTTGCCTGTTTGGTTGGTTCAATCTGTTAGTCATTTTGTGTATGACCCCCTGCATCCTAATGGATTAAGAATTTTGCTTTTTGGACTTTGTTCCTCTGCCTTGCTTCCTCTTTTTGCACCTTAACTACACAGAATAATTTGAAAAGCCCAGTTCTTTCCTGATGAAAACATGGGAATAAGCATGCTAGTGGGAAAAGTTTGCAACTTTTTTTACCCATTTCTTTTTTAAAATACACAAAGCATTTCGTTTCAACCGTCACAAAAAAATCATTTAGGTAACAGACCACAGTCAGGTTGCTTTGGCTTTGTGATCTATGACAACTCATTACAAACCTGCAAATGTCTACACTAAATTACTAGGAAAATTAATTAATTTTAGACATCATTTCATTAAACTTTTAATTTATCCATTTATTTTAATGCTTTTTTTGTAAACACATTGATATGATACCAGAGTACTCTATTTTGGATGCATTGTGGAGAAAACCACATTAGTCAGCAGTGGTTTAAAGTCACCTTTGAAGTATGCTTTGAAGTGTCCTTTTGCTGGCATTGACAATGTAAGGTGACATTAATACAGTAGATGAAAGGTGGCATTGATAGATGAAAGGTGGCTTTGATAAATCAACCAGTCTACCATCAAAACATCACACATCTATAAACCAATAAAAACAGAAATCAACTTTATAAAAGGATAAGTTGTTAAATAATTGGACAGGCCAATCATTTGTGAAATATATGTTACTTTGGGATGGAGGGTTTGAGAAAATGTTGCATTAAACTGAAAAAACGACTAAGAGGCAAACCTGGTAATGTATAATGTTTATTTTGTAATCCCTTTTATTTTCTAATTTTTGTGCATTTTATAAACAATGAACTTCTAAGGCTGCACATTGGGCAGTTATGATGGAAATAGTCCAGTACAGATAATCTTGGTAAAGGGTTTGCTTAAGTGAATGACAGTGACAGCTAAAATGATATTTTGCCCTGCAGGTTTGCCCAAATCTTGTACTGCTGGCAGGCATTGTTCCTCTGCACCAAAAGGCCAAAAAGCCTCTCCTCCATACCCTCAAGAAGGTGGCTCCCAAAAAATTAACCAAGGAGCTCCTCCCTCTTCTTCTCCACACCTAGAAAATCCTGTTACTCCCAAAGTACAGCAAAGAGTTCCTTCTCCACCTTTTCCTCCTCTTCCCCCTCCTCCTCCACCTGCTTCATCCAAAGAAAGGCAAAGAGGTCAACATCCTCCATTACTTCCTCCTCCTCCTCCTCCTCCTCCACCACCACACCCTCAAGAACCTGTTGCAGTTAAAGTAGGAAAAAGAACTCCTTCTCCTCCATGGCCGCCTCCTCCTCCCGATTTTCTTCTAAACTGTACAACTGGGGAAGGGTGTTTGGGCACTCAAGCCTATGATCCTCCTTTTCCTCCTCCTCCACCATCAGCTGTTCTTCCGATTCTGAACGAAGTTCAATACTGCCCCCTTGCACTGGAGGAGAGCAGAAGAGAGGTAAAACTAAGGGAAGTGGAAAAGCAATCTGTGAATTGAACATCAACACAGCAAGGCAGGCCTTATTACAACAGATTCAGCGAGGGGTCATGCTGAAGCCACTAAGTTCAGATGTTGTCACTGAGTCAGAGCCAGAATTTTTGTGTTAAGAAAAAGGCACTGGTGTTAAAAAGAAGACTTAAATGTCTCCATGACACACGTAAAATTTCATATGTAGTTTTTTTTTTAATTTCTTTGTTTTACTTTTAAAGAAGTGTTGACATATAACTTCAAAATCACTGTAAAGTAGTTAAATCAAAGGTGCTTGTCTGAATCCAGGTGCAGCCCCATCAAACCTCTGAATGGATGAAACTATTGCCAAGGACTGCCTCTCCGCCATTACCTCCTCCTCCTCCTTCTCCTCTTCCACATCCTCAAGAATGTGCTCAATCCAAAGTATGGCAAGAAGCTCCTTCTTTTCCATTGCCTCCTCCTCCTCCAGATTTTCTTCCAAACTTCCAAACGTTGGAAGGTGGTAGTGGGATTCTAGCCAATGGTCCTCCTTTGGACATCAACACAGCAAGGCAGGCCTTGCTAAAACAGATTCAGCAAGGGGTCAAGTTTAAACCAGTAAGTTCAGATGTTGGCTCCAAGTCAGATCCAGAATCTTTAAGACACAGGCTTTGTTGTTAGCGGTCATTTATAAAGAGTCTTGAATATTTAAATGAAAATGTTTGGGTTTTTTTAAATATAACTTTAAAATCATGTAAGTAAGTCATGGTAGCTAAAGCAGATGTGCTTGTGTGAATCCAGGTGCTGCACCATCAAAACGCTCACTTGCCACCTCCTCCTACGGATTTCTACCCAACCTCTCAAACTACAGACATTGGTTGGGGTACATTAAACCATAATCCTCCTTTCCCTCCTCTTCCACCATCACCTGCTCCTCCAATGTTGAATGAAGGTCGGTACTGTCCCTTTGCACTAAAGAGGATCAGAAGAGGAGTAAAACTGAGGGAGGTGGAAAAGCAATCCTGTGAACTGGACATGAACACAGCAAGGCAGATGCTCTTAAAACAGATTCAGCAAGGGGTCAAGCTGAAGCCAGTAAGTTCAGATGTCATTAAGTCACAACTGAAGTTTTTGTGCGGAGATACAGGCATTCATGTTAAGATCAGACGGTGAAAAATGTGTCTGCGACCCACAAGAACTTTCATAAACAGTTATTTTAACTAATTTTTAATTTAAAATGAGTGTTTTTACATGTTACTTCAAAATCGCTAACTAAATCTAAGTAGTTGAAGCAAATGTGCTTTTATGAATCCAGGTGCTTCAGCTTCATAACTCTGACAAGATAAACAAAGAATGGAGAAGGGCTGCCATCCCGCCGTTACCTGTTTCTCTTCTTCCTCCTCCTGTTCCTCCACATCCTCAAGAACCTGCTCATTCCAAAGAATGGCAAATATCTCCTTCCCCATTGCTGCCTCCTCCTCCTCCTCCTCTTCCTCCTAATTTTCTTCCAAACTACCCTGCTGGCGCTGGTTGTTATGGTACTGTAGCCCATGATCTTCCTTACAGCTCTCCTTCGCCATCACCTGCTCTTCCGGTGCTGAAAGAAAGTCGGTACTGTCCCCTTGGAATGGAACAGATCAGAAGAGGAGTAAAGTTAAGGAAGGAGGAAAAGCAAACCTGTGAATTGGACATGAACACAGCAAGGCAGATGCTCTTAAACCAGGTTCAGCAAGAGGTCAAGCTGAAGCCAGTAAGTTTAGATGTCACTAAGTCAGATCCAGAATTTTTGTGTTGAGATACAGGTGTTCATGTTAAAAGACTTTCAACTCTCCCCATGGCTGAATGTGCAAATCTTGATATCTTTGAGTTTCAGTTTTTTAAGAAGTGTGTTTGAAATATAACTACATCACTTCGTATCAAAGCGACTAAAGCAAATGTGCTTGTGTGTATCCAGGTGCTGCAGCATCGAAATGCTCACATGACACACAAAGAATGCAAAAGGATTGCCTCTCCACAGCCACCTTTTCCTCCTCTTCTTGCTCCTCGACAACCTCAAGAACCTGCTTGGCAAAGATCTCCTTCGCAATTGCGCCCTCGGCCAGATTTTCTTCAAAACTTTCAATTTGGGGAAGGGGTTTGCGGTCTTCAAGCTAATGACCTTCCTTTTCTCTCATGTCCGCCATCACCTATTCTTCCAGCTCTGAATGAAGGTCGACACTGTCCCCTTGCACTGGAAGAAATCAGAAGAGGAGCAAATTTGAGGAAAGTGAAAAAGCAAACCTGTGATTTGGACGCAAACACAGCAAGGCAGGCCTTGTTGAAACAGATTCAGCAAGGAGTCAAACTCAAACCAGTAAGTCCAGATGTTGTGTTCAGATACAGGAATTCATGGGAAGAAATTGTTATTTTCTTGAATATTTATTTTCAAAGAAGTGGAGTCTTTATTGATGTTATTTCAAAATTACTGAGCAAATCAAAGTAGCTAAAGCAAATGTGCTTGTGTGAATCCAGGTTGGGCACCGTCAATACGCTGATGTGACCACCAAAGTCTGGCGAAGGGCTGCCTCTCCTCAATTGCCTTTTACCTCTCCTCCTCCTGCTGCTCCTCTACTTCGTCAACCTTCTCCATCTAAAAAATGGCAGATATCTTCTTCTCCTCCTTGGCCGCCTCCTGTTTTTCTTCCAAACGGCCCAGCTGGCGAAGGTGGTTGCAGTACTCTGTTCCATGACGATCCTTCCCATCTTCCTCCGCCATTATCAATTCTTCCTGTGCTGATTGAAGGTCAATACTGTCCCCTTCCATTGGAGGAGGTCAGCAGAGGAGTAAAGTTGAGGAAAGTGGAAAAGCACACCTGTGAACTGGAGACGAACACAGCAAGGCAGATGTTGTTGAAACAGATTCAGCAAGGGGTCAAACTGAAGCCAGTAAGTTCAGATGTCACTAAGTCTGATCCATTTATGTTAGCAGTCATTTATGACTGTAGATTGCCCACATGAACTTGCATAGCTATTTTATTGAATTTCAGTCAGTAAATCAAGTTAACTAAGGCAGATGTGCTTGTGTGAATCCAGGTGCTGCACCATCGGAACACTGACATGACAAACATAGTAGGGCGAAGGGCTGCATCTCCTCAACTGCCTTTTCCTCCCCTTCCTCCTCCTCCATATTCATCCAAAGAATGGCTGAGAGCACCTTCTTCTCCATTGCCTTCTTCTTCCGATTTTCTTCCAAACTTCCAAACCATGCAAAGTTGTTGGGGTAATTTTGCCCTCCACCCCCCTTCCACTCCTCCTCCACCATCATCTGTTCCAGCACTGAATGAAGGTCGACACTGTACTCTTGCACTGGAGGAGATCAGAAAAGGAGTAAAGTTGGGGAAGATGAAAAAGCAAACCTGTGAATTGGACATCGACACAGCAAGGCAGGCTTTGTTGAAACAGATTCAGCAAGGGGTCAAGCTTAAACCAGTAAGTTCAGATGTTGTCACTGAGTCAGATTCAGAATTTTTGTGTTAAAATACATGCATGTTAGCAGTAGTTTATAATAACATTCCACTGCATATGTGAACCTGTTTAAAAGTAGTGTTTTTAAAATTATACTTTCAAATCACTAAGCAAATCAAAGCAGCTAACACAAATGTGCTTGTGTGAATCCAGGTGCTGCGCCAACAAAATGCTGGCATGACAAACATAGTATGGCGAAGGGCTGGATCTCCTCGATTGCCTTTTCCTCACCCTCCTCCTCCTCCTCCTCCTCCTCCTCCTCCTCCTCCTCCTGCTCCATCCAAAAAATGGCAAAGAACACCTTCTCCTCCATGGCCTCCTCCCCCTCCTCCAGATTTCCTTCCAATATTTTAAACTAGGGGAGCTGGTTGCAGTCCTCTAGCCCATAATCCACCTTTTACTCCACCTTCACCATCACATATTCCTACAGTGCTGATTGAAAGGCAGTAGGATGATGAAGGTTGCATTGGAGGACATCAGAAGAGTGAAGCTGAGCAAACTGGAAAAGCAATCCTGTGAACTGGACATTGACACAGCAAACCAAACTTTGTTAAAACCGATTCAGCAAGGGGTCAAGCTTAAGCCATGAAGTTGTGGTGTTGTCACTGACTCCGATCGAGTACTTTTGTGTTACAATACAGGAATTCATTGGAAGTTAAGACTTAAAACCTTTTCATGCCCCAAAAGAGCTGTTTTAATTTTATCGGGATTTAGCGTCTGATTTTTGTGTATATATAAACGTACATCTTCCTTCCTTCTGCATTTTCACAAGAGAATGCGTTAAGCACATATTTTTCACAATCAATGGTTTTTCCACTAATGTATATACAATTAAATATTCTGCTATTCACGTTCTTCTCCTTCTTGCATTGGGTTGTGCTCTCCAGTTGAAGATAATAGTGATCATTGGGACAACTAAGTTTTGCCGACTGTTGTGTGTGTTTTTCTTTTTTCTTTTTTCTGCCCTTAAGACAGTTGTATTCTTGTTTTGCAACTGTTATCATTTAACAAACACCATCATTAACATTATCATCAATGTGTGTGCAGTTTATGAAATTAAAATTGATTTACAGAGAAAATGTGACTTTAGCTGAGCATGACGTGTCTGCTGTTATCCCAAGCTCAGCATACTACTGCACGTTTGTTATTCCTCATTGTGATACATTATTGCCCTCTAGTGGTAGTACATGGAACTGCGGCAATATTGCCATGAGTAATGGCATTCTGTCTGTAAATTCTCCGACGTACAGCCTTCCTTCAGTGCATTAAAAGCTCTGTAAATGAAAGATTTTAACAATATAACATTTATATATTTACATTTCATTTTCTATTATATAGAGTATATCTTCAGACAAGGAAAGCTTGTGTTATATGTAACGCCACACTTTCTATCTTGCGTTAATAAGCTCACAAAATACCTCACCATAACAACCACAGTAACACAAGACTGCTTAAGTTTCATTTGTTTTTCACTGGACCATTAAACATGTATTCAGAGTGATGTATAAGGCACACTGGTTTTGAACTGTCTGACGGAAGAATGAAGATAAATTTCTCCATCCCCTCATCTTTAAAACAGCGGTTTTCCTCATTATGTCCGCCATTTGGTGACGTCTGCTATAGAAGATAGAGAATGCTACGTTAAGTTGGAAGATGTCCGCCGGGTGGCAGCATAGGATAGACCAAAGGTTGTATTGCCCTTAATTTGCAGAGTACAGGGCCACAGATGGTATATAGTGTTAATCTAGCTATGTCCATATTATGTGATAAGAAGTGTGTAAACCGGCCTCAGTTTACCCCCTGTTCCATCCAATGTAGCAAGGATTATTTCTATTGTTCTCCTAGGTGGACCGCTCCATGAAAACCACAACCGCGGCTCCATCTCACTGTACTCTTGAGGGTTAAGATGTGACTTTAAGGTTGGGTTTAGAATTGGGTTTGGTTAGGGTAATGGTTAGGGTCAGGGGGTTAGTTGGGATGGTTAGGGGAAGGCGTTGGGTAATACATTACGCCTATGAAAGTCCTGACAAAAGAGAAGTGCAAGGATGTATGTGGGTGTGGTCGGGTTTGCAGTGTCATCAGCACATCAAGCAGCACCATAAATAAAGTACTCCTGATTGAACATCCCAAAATGGTCAATTATTGCCGGCTGTATAAATCAGTCCCTTCCTTTTAAATCTGTTTGTTTTTCAGTCAGTGCAGCTGTTTTCATCCTTTGCAGCTGTCATCCTTAAACAAAGATACTCACCGTCACTGACCAATGCATGAGTAGTTTATTATCAGAGATTCACAGGGCAATGAGTGTGCAGGTGTTTGTCTTTTTATGATAGCCTGCAATGAGCTGGCGACTTCTCCAGGATGTGGGATCGGCCCCAGCCCACGCAGACAGATGGACAACATACAAAGCATGTAAACTCCACATAGAAAAGCCCCGTGTCTTCTCCTCCTCTTCTCTTCTGAACGGTATTTTCACTCTTTAGAACTTATTCTACTTGTTATATTGTACAATCTTTGACACCTTTGTATCGGGATGTATTTAAGATGCTATTTTATGAGTGTGAATATCTTGTCCAGCACAACCGGATTTTTCAACGGGCCAGATTTGCTTGTATACTTACCTATGGAAAAGGATACTATTGCTACTGGTATTCTAAATGAACAATTCAGTAGTTATTTGTTACATTTTTGTCTTGACACAATTGAATATTGCTGGTGTTTATTTTGATAACAAAGTAATCGGGGTAAAAATATACATATATTATGTTAAAGCTAACTGAAAATGATTCTAGACTGCAGTTGTTCAGTTAGCTCTTGGCACAAAGGTTCTGAGTTTTAGTTTGCATCTGTTGCATTTCC
>BJFM01003143.1:31075-50737 GCA_016586285.1 Arothron firmamentum | reverse complement strand
GGGGGGGGGGGGTCAGCTGTATTTAGCAGAACGAGCTTCCTGTGCGTGGGCCTCATTGGCGCCGAGTGGGGGAAGGAATCCACAATCCAACTTGCTGTCTCCACAAAACACCCCTCGCTACACCACACACACACACACACACACACACACACACACACCCTCTGGCAACGATCCTGCACTCAATTTCCTGCCTGAGAGTCAGAGAGGAGGGAAAAAAAGGCAACTTCTGAAGGTGAAAGGCAGCGGACAATCGCTCACTGCTGGGATCACGTGCGGGCGACCGTGAGATGAGAAATGAGGTTGTTTAAGAGGAAAAAGGGACGGCGAGGAAATTAGATTGAGACGGTCTGAGATGCTCATTGAGGACTAAAATAAAACTACTTGAGCCAGCTCAACCTGTCCTCGAACGTTCATGCGCTCTGCAACCACAGAAAAAAAGAAGCACACCAGCTGACGGTGTTGTTTCTTGTTGCAGCTTTTATTGATCCCTTTCCTGAATTATGTGATCCAACTCCAATCAATAGCAGGAATTCCCTGAAGGTGCACAAATCAGATGACCAGATCCTGCACATTTGCTCACATCAGGTCTGAGTGGACCTTTGTCAATTAACCAAGGTGAGAGGCACAGAAAGGAACTATTTAAGAGCATCTGATCTCCTCCTGTGGAAAAGAATCAAAGATCATCGTCGTTTAGTTCATCTGCACTAATGACCAGCACGGATATGCATGGAAATTTCCCATTGACTGTCCCGACCTATTTGCTCCTGCTGGCTTTCAGAGTGTTACAGCCTCCTACCGCAAAGTGTGTGTCCAGCCTGCACCCGTAAATATGTTTCACATTGATTTTGTGTCCTCTGCTGTCACTCAACAAAAATACAACCTGTAATATAAATACATGCCCAGCATGTTGTAGCACAAAGACATAAGAAGAAACATAATGCAAAAATGAGTCAGTCACTTATACAACATGAGGAAACTGAGCCAAAACCTTGACTAAATTGTTATCTGAGAGCTGCATTAACCTGATTAGTCTTAAAACTACAGGACCATAATGCTGCCAACAGTATGGCTCCATCGAACCGTCTGCAACAACTAGAAGCATCAATTCAACTCAGACAGGGTGCTAACCCTCTCATTAGCCTGGCTCTGAGTTCTCACCCTTACAAAACAATCAACAGGCTTGTAATTAAAAAGCTGAGACACCCTGCGTCTCCCCGCTGTAAAACAAACATTCGCTCAAACGCAGTTTTGGACGTTCGTCCCCCCCCCGTGCCCCGGTGTCCCCACAAACAACTAATTCACGGACATTACAAGACCCAGAGGATGTGGCTAATTACAGAGCACGTGTACAGCGCACCAAGCCTGGTTACCCCTGAAGGGGTATGAAGACCTTTTGGGTTTTTTTGTTGCTGCCAAGACTAAGCAGAAGAGCAGACAGGAAGTCCTAAATCAATCCCACCGACTGGATCACCGTGGGGCTCACGGTAGGACAGAGGCGGTCGTCAACAGGGGGTGGATCTGTCACGATCAATTACAAATCCACAGGGAACAGCCCTAATGAATTCTGATGCCGGCCTTTGTCTCGCTTTGTTTTATTTTTAGGAATTTTTCCCTTCTGATAAGCGAGCTTCTTCTTCTTCATCAAAAATGTGGCATATTTGGGGCATTTTTTGAATCTGCAAGCAAACTCACACTCGTTTAGACATTTATTAATCTTTTTTTTTTCACTTTAGCAGTTTAATGCTAATTATTAAGTGTCAGTCAACAAAAGTGTAGCAACTGGTTTTTGATTGACAACTTTAGTTTAGCTGCTATTTTATTAGCAATTTGTCAAAATGCTGTGATAAACACAATAAACCAGCTAAACTACTTGACAGGAGGACAACTAAAATGGCTAAAAAAAACGCAAAACAAAACCTGTGTTAGATAAAGAACAATAAATAGGTCAGAAAGTAAACCTATATTTGTGAAAGATGATGTTTCTTTGAATCATGGCACTTCCTGACACCCAAAGGAAGCAGTAACTTAATATTGCATTGTATGCACAGAGAACATGCAAAAAAAAAAAAAAAAAAAAGATTTTTGAACTTGAGAATGCGGATTGAAGTGGGAGGTTTTTAAAGAACTGCTTTTAAGTTGCAGCGAGCCAACAGGTTGCTATCAATCCAAACCTGATCTGGTCTTTTTCAGCCTCTCCTGACCACGTTGATCCATTCAAAAAGCACGGCCCCTGTGCAAAGGCACTGTGACGTATTGATTCCTGCAAAGCTCTACCCGACATTCTCAACATATGTAGGTCAATGAGGCTGCAGTCTCGTTCAAGTGCAGCTTCAGTCTGATATTTAGGTCACACCCCAATTACGGCGAGGCTGAGAGATGAGCTCTGCAGGGGAAGTATCTTTATGGAATGAAGCCATTTCATTGAATCTTGTTTTGAACTTATTCTGAGGCCGCGCCCGAGCAGAGGCAGCACGCAACAAAGTGGCAGCTAGATGACATCTCGGGTGACTGGGTTTTAAAATGGACCTGTCTGTCTAGCCTCTATGCTAATGCTCTGGGTCCTAGACAGCCTTCTGTCATTAGCTCCAACCTTGGATGACAGCACTCTTCACACCATCACAGCAGATCTGTGGGCTCTTGGACGAGATAATCTCTCCATCACCGCAACTGTTGGTAAAACCTGATTGGCATCCCAGTAGGAATCCATAGAAACCAGTATTGCATGGAAGAATTCAATATGGGGGTCTTGCAACAGGCAAAAGAATGATGCCAGAGTGATTTTTAGCCTCAGAGGGAAGCCCTGGGAGAGCAAGCAGGCTGAATGTAAAGTCAATACCTTCATAGACAAACTCAGCATGTGGTCTGCATCGCATCAGCCCTTGGAGCGACTCTCAGCCAGGGTTGGGGGGGGAGGGGGGGATGTCGTTTGAAATCCTTTGAATACACAAGAAGAAGCGAGGCGGAATCGGTGAGGCGAACATGCGGCTGCAGGTGCTGGGAATAAAATATGTTGTTTTTTGGGGAAAAATGTGAGATGGAAAAAGGAGACAGTCGTCAAGCTGAAGGAGGCAGGAGAATGGCTGTTCCTAATTCACAGGTTTTGCGATTAGCGTGACAGATTTAGCACATGGTGACATGAAGTCCTCGCACTCCTTTTTCTGCTCTGCTCCGAGTGTCACTTTACACAAGTCGGCGATTATTTCGGCAAAGTGGGACTCAACTCCCACGTGCGCTGCCGGCAAGACTGCTGCATGGAAAATTAGCAACTTCATGTGGACAATAAAATTATGCTTGCATCAGGTCTGATGAATAACAATAACGCAACTGTTTGCAATATCTTAAAGAGAAAAATACTAGATGTTGATACCAAAAAGACTGCAAAGTTTCCATGCTTTTTTTTTTTTTTTAATTTAGTGAACACACGTGCCGTCAATCATCGGAAATCCTCTGAGGTGCCAACTTACAAATGGAGCAGAACCGGACTTTTCAGATTTTTCACTGGAACTTTTCTCAAAAACAAATTTGTGGAAAGTCCCTGTGATCTGATGAGACCACAGAGGAAGGCTGTCAGCTGCTACTTCCAATTTTTACAGAGTGAAACTGGGTGCTCTGGTCACCACGACAAAATGGACATATTCATAGAAAAAGGAATTAAATGTTTTGTTTGTGCACAACATGAGACATGAAGTATCCGTGGATCAGAAGTGGAAGTGCTGCAGACTTTATTTTCTTTATAAATTAATTTTGAGTGATTCAAGATGCCTGGAGGAGGGATTCTTTGATAACCTCTTTACCTTTTCCTCCCTTAACATGCACAACTTGTTCTCATGGAGAGGTGGGAGGAGTCCAGTCAGTAAATTTAATTCAAATTCCCTCCTGCTAACAGGCTAAACCACTGGCAGTTACCAGTGTATCTACTTGATTATTGTGCTTCCATTTTATAAAAACACTGATTTGCATGTTCAAAGCTAGCATGATTTGGCTTAGTACTGCATACACTGAAGTCACGTCACAACAGTCAGAAGCTTCACAAGCACATCTCTGTGAAATTACATGTTTTTAGTCAAACTACACATTAACGGCTTGTTTATTCATGATTATATCACAAAAGTAAAGAGATGAAACAGAAATGTGGAGATGTAAACTATCACAGCTGCTCTGTTGTGGCTAGTTACAGTGCAGGGAGGCTACAAGCCCTTCCATGACCCAGCATGGAAAGGCATAGACCTGACAATAAAACAAATCTCAGTTTAAAGCAGTTCCGTCATGCAGAGAGAATAATCTGATTTAGCAGAGAAATGTGAGGTTCTGTGGTCTCAGCTCAGTTTTTGTTGTCTTAGATTTTATGTTGCCAAGACCAAAAAGTCCACTTTCACTCACACAAGATCTCCTGTGACTCATCGACATCATCCGGGTTTCATATTTTGACTTAAAAATCTAAACAGTATCGAGTTGTACTAACAATGAGTGAGAGCAGAAGAAATTTCTCATTGAGCCTGTAACTCCAAGGATTTTCCCCCTCTGGCAGGAAAGATGCAAAGGATGGCATTCCCGTCATTATCCCATAAATCTGCCTCATGTTATTGTTGGCATCATGCGGCTGTTCCAGCTTTGAATATCAAAGGACGCATCAGGGCACGATGCATGAAAACCAGAGCTACATCAGATCCTGAGGCGGCTCATGGAAGGACTTTAGGATGACATCACGTGGACCTGGTGAGTGAGGAGTCTGAGGATTTCCAGCGGCCAGACCCGTGTCTGGTACACACTGGAAGCATGTGTCGCTAGCGCGTAATTGCAGGGTTTGAACTGCATCAACACCAGCAAGTATGTCTGCTCCAGGAGATGATTTTCACAAATGGAATGCGTGATCTCAGCGTGTAAGTGGAGGGTAAAACCATCGGCTGGAAAACACGAGACCAAACCCTCAAACATGGTGAGCAGTCTATGATGTGACAAAGGGAGGGCGGGGTTTTCCAACAAACGTTCTCAGACAATCCACCCCCCCCCACCCACCCTCCGATTTCGCTGATGCCATGGAAACTTCAAAGAAGACTGGAAACAAGGAGAAGGAAACAGGATCTGTTTTGTTTTCCCCTCAGCCAGCTACTAGGTGATTTGGCCGCCGGCCATGGAAAATGAAGCAGGAGTGTACAGTAGGAGGAGAGGCGGGCTCTCGCCAGCCACTGGCCGGATCTTATCTCATGACACCTGGCCCGTCAGCGGCACCGTTGGGGGTGATGGCCGCAGCAAATCAAAGACATGCTGCTATGCAGAGGGCATCAGTCATGAGTCTGCTGCTCTACAGGATGTGCCTACTACAGTTCCCCCCCCCCCCCCTTCAAAAAGATCATTTCGCCTCACGTGTCCACAGTTCTCAAATTACCGTTGCCATGACATCAAAGCCACAACATCCTGAAGCGTTAAAAATGCCTGTGTTGGGTTTGGTTTTACATTTTACTTGCGATATTAGCGTCAGTCCTGTTATGGCAGAGTATTTACCGACCAGCTGCCGCTTTCCTGTTCAGAATAAAGAGTTTCTTTTGTGCACGTTGTCATTTTAAAGCATGTTAGGTGGTCTGAGGACCAATGTTTGCATGTTCTCCCGTAGAGCCCAGTGGTGTGTGTGGCGGGCTCGTTCCCAGCAAACACCCACCTGACAAGAAGCTAACTAAAAAGCCAGAAAATACAAATTATGTGTAAAAGCTTCCATTTCTACAGTCACACATGCAGCCTTTTTGGAGCGGTCGCACTGGTAATTTCCAACATCAAAGCAGCAACTTCTGTGAAGCCTCTGGTAGCGCCCGAGTCTCACACAGCTCCTTTTGTTCTCAATATGCTTTTTCCTGATTCACACTGATGACAAGAAAACAAACTCTTTCGCTGCACATTAAACACTCTTTACAGTATATAGCTATTATAGAGAGGTGCAAGCTGGAGTGTTTAAGTACTGCGACAGTGAGCATAAACGGTACAGGTGAGGTTTTTAACTTGCTTGCTTATCATTGTGGCGTGAGAGGAAACAGACACAATGGAATGTTTGTTCTAATCTGAAGCTGTGCTACATTTGTGCAAATGCTAATGTTGGAAGGAGAGAGAGAGAGAAAAGGTGCATGTATGGTATTGCTGAATTTTTTTAAATACAATTTCACTTCAAATCGCTGATTTACTGTGAGGTTGCTCTTGTCAGTTATTTCCAGAACTACAGATTAATGCAACTGTGGGGACTGCAGGGGTCAGCTGAATACGCACTATTTCATTTGCATGAGTTCAAGCATGAAAAAAAACCAAACAAACATTGAGACATGGAGAACCAGTCTCCTGAAATCTCTGGACCTCATGGGGAGAGAGGCTCACAGCCCCCGCGGCTCCCAGCTGATGCTTTCCCTTCCAAAAGTTCCCAGTACGCAGCTGGGGACAGCTCTCCTCATCAGGCTCACAAGTGTTTATTGCAGAACACGCGCCTCCTGTTTGCCAGCCTGAGTCTTTAAAGTGTGTACGCAGGAATAGGCAGTGTCAGTCTTGGGTGCTGAAGTGCTTTTGTGTACCTGTGCACCCACAGAACTGCCATTAGCTCTGTGAATGGAGCTTAATGGAGCCTTTTAAGTGCAGTGTGGATTGTAAATGAGGTATTTTCTGCTGGGTACCACTACCTGTGTCACACTTGCTTCCTGGGGAGCCGAGCCCAGGTGCGTGAAGATGCATGAGATTTGAGGTAAATCATAACAGCTACCTTAATGCAGACAACTGGTGGTTATTGAAACGTTAGCGTGGATAGTCACACAGTCTGGCAGACCAGGACCTCACTAATGGGAGAGATCAAAGAAGCAAAGATGGATCATCTAAAGATCCTGCGCACGCTGCCTCCAGCGTTCATGCATTATCAGGTTAATTATTTTAATTACCTGTTCAGCACCCTCATCTCCTGCCTGCCTTTAATATCTCACTCGGTCTAAAGAGATTATGAATATGGAGCTGTTCTTGTGATTTACGATGGGTAGATGAGGCGCGCAAAGAGTGGATGGAGTGTTTATTTCTTCTGTTTTACTTCAGGCCTCTAACCACGATGGCAGCGGCGTACGGAAGACCACAGGAAGAGCATTGTAAAGGTGAGCTGGCAGCCTGCTGCCAGGCGGTCTGGCTGTGAGGACGCAGTCGGCCAAAGGTCACTGGAGCACCGAGCTGCAGTTACATAATCAAAGATTACGAGGCCTTCGCATGCGCTTTAAAGCTCCTCCGTGTCCACTGCAGGATTTCAAGCGAAAAATAAATGTGGCTGTAGGACCTCTTAAATTTTTTCATGCGACACTTTGCCGTTTGTAGAGAGAGAATAAAAATGTAAACTGCTTCTTGGGAAAAGCAAAAGAGACCCCATGTTAGGTGTGTGTTTGAGCAGACACAGATCTATGGGTGGTCTTCTTCGCCCCCACAGTGTCTAACACTTGTGTGACATTCCACAGGGGTTACCTCAGGGTCTTTCTCAGACACCACTCGGGGTATTTTCTGAATTTATACTCCCCGTTGTTTGATGACGGGAAGGCGTTGAGGAAAAACAAGTTATTTTCTGGTTCAGCAGTAAGATTCTTCAAACATTCCGTTCAAATTGACCTGGGGAGTCATGTGCAGCCAAGTTTCTGTGTCAACCACAGCATCTAAACGGATTCTCAGTGAAATTTTTATGCAAAACAGAAAAATGTTTTCCTGAGCTCAACTCGTGAAGCCTCCACGTGCAATAAATGTCAGCTGGTGTTCATAGAGACTTCTTGACTTCCTGGTTGATAGTTCTCATATTCTTACCAAAGCAGATGTGGTCGTCCGTCCGTCCGTCTGGCAAAGACGTGCGCTCCCCTTCTCATCTGATGCCAGCGAGCGTCAAAAGGAGAAAAAATTCTTAGTTAGAACCAACATTTGAGGAACAATCTGAGGAACTTTTGCCCTCCAAACGCGCTCGCTGGCACCAACCCATCCTGGCTTCGCCTCTCCGCCTCTGCGGGCCTTTTGGCGCTCGGCGTGAGCCGGCGAGGGCAGGAGCAGCCCCACTTGGCAGGATGGGAGGATGATTCCCGAGCAGTCTGTCAACTTCACTCCTTAATGCTCTCTCGCCTGCCCCACTGACTGAGTTTTTAATAAATGATGAGATGTGGTATAAATAAACCACAAGGCAGCGCAAGCGCCAAAAGGCAGAGAGGGATACCGAGGTAACGCAGAAGAGCTGATAAATAAGTCAGCAAGGATTCATTTGCATTGCTTGCTTTCTCTCACTATGGTGGCGTTCGGGTGGAGAGGTGGCGGGTATGCACATGCATGAATTATTCTTGAAACATAAACAGCCAAGTTGTGCGGCACTTCTGGAGAATTTCTAAATATAACTCACAGAGCGAGAGCTTGGCTTTTTGCTCTTTAGCTTGGTTTTTTTTTTCTCGCTACTTCCCCGCCGACAAGATAAGCCGTTTACATCGGCTTTAGTGATTAATTTATATTCACAAACACGCGGCGGCTGAGAGAACTCCTCGCATCGCAAGTGCAGAACACACAAAAAGGGAAAATATTAGCACAAGGAAAAAACAACTTCATCAAACTGACAGCTCTAATAGATTTAGGTGTGGGAGAAATTCCAAACTGCATGGAAAAAAATTCTTATTTTTGTGTGTTACCTGGAACTGTTAAGAAAAAAGGGCCTAATTTAACCAAACTGGGCTGATTGGAAAAAGGTGGTCAAGGCTTAAAAGAGGATAGATCAAGATGCTGTCAGGAAAGGATGAAAGGTCTTAAATTACATGCTATATGGAGTGCTAGTGTTAGTCAATGGGGCTGGGATGATGAAAAGAATGATGAAAGACAGGGGTGAAAAGCTGAAATGAGGTAGGGGGCTGTTTAAAATGTCCTCCATTTCATCAAAGTGATTATTGGGGGTACTTAACAGCTTTCATATTAAAATGATTAAGGCCTCTTTGAAAGACTAAGAGCTGTAGTGGCTGAAGTCGGTGGGAGGCCTGGAATAAAAGGTTCTTGTGGTAAGAGAAGAATGAGGCTTAAATACCTGGGCCACATGGCAGTTTTTGATATTTGGAGCCATTTTGAGGACAAAAAAAAAACTGGTTTGCTTACATTTCTGAAGAGGAAAAAAGAATAATGTGAACAATAAAAATTTAAATTAGGAGTCATCATTTCAGATAAAACTAATATTCCTGTAATGTGTAGGCAACACCTACACATTAGAGGACTGAAAAGAAGAGCATGTTTATTCTGCCACCTCATCATGTGACCAGTTTACTGCCAGTCAACCTATTTGTTGACTGTTTAGTCCTTAATGGGAGAGGTTAAACAGGAAGAATCTAATATTACCAGTCTGACAGAAGCCAAACTGATAGAATTATAGATGATGTCATAGATGTTAGCTGAACCCGCATCTATTTCAGCTCAAACACCAACCTCTGAGTTTGATACTACCATAACTGTACTGGTGGTAACTTTTTCTCCTGTTAAGCAGTTTTTTTTAACAAGAATGGTGAGTCTCCCCCTTCCAGCAGACGGTCAGCGGACAGGTGATGACTGTTCCAGTCTGTGGCATCCTCAGGGGAGCTCATAATTCAATCTCTGACTAGAACACACACCAGGAACCTGCTCTGCAACTGGTAAATAAATGGAAAAAAAAAAAAAAAAAAACTCGCACAAATTAGCTCCAGGGATGAACGGTGTGTATTAGCAAGCGCAGTCAGCTATGTTGTAAATGGCAAGGCTCACTTTGCACTAAATACAACAGAGGAGCAAATATTGATCGATTGATTAGCGCCTGAATGTGACTTTGCTCGGATGAATGGTAATGGCGCCTGGAGAGGCGGCGCGCTGCAAAAACAACAGCAGCCCTGCATTTTGTCTGGATTAAGGCCTTGTGTCACAAAATCACTGACTTAAGTGAACAGGAGAGGGGCCACGACCCCTGCTGGGGCCGATCCATTTTAGACTCGAGACTCCAGATTTACGCACAAGGTCAACCCCACAAACGCTGTTAAAAGATCCCGCCGCCTGAAAACCCGACTGAATTATAGGCCCTGATCTCACAGATAAGTCGCACTGCAGAAGACAAAAAGGCAGCAGGTTAATATTTAGATTCAGTGTGGCAGAAAGAAAGAGCAGCGTGGTCGGGGTGTTAGGTAGGCGCGTACAAAACGCTCTTTCATTCAGCAGCCTCAGAACAACTGCCAACTTGTGCAGAGAGACATCCGGCTACTTCCAAATTTGGGGCTTGTCGTTGAAATCAAGCACTGAAGACGTCTCCTGATGATGCCCCGCTGTTCATTTTGAGCAATCTAAAATGTATTTACCATTAAGATGTTTATAATAATGAAACATTATTCATTCTCTTAACTAAATGCTGAATAAATCAAACCATTGCATGCCTAACCTTTAACCGTTTGTATTTAAAGTTGTTTCATACATTCTGCATTGATAAATAAATGCATCTTCCTCCTTAATGTAGGCACATTAAGAGCAACCTGAAGTTAGGAACTAGCTTGTAATTTCGGTATCTGATATTCCTGCACCGGCCCAGCGGTGACCCACACACGACACGCAATGATGCCAACAAGGAAGCTGAAAATTTCCCACCCAGTCGTCAGATCATCAAAAGCAGGGCCGCGACTGTTGTAGCTCAAGGGCTGATACGCAGTCATAAAACTCCGAGAACAGCAGCTGCACACTGTCCCCACTTCACGTGCGTACACACACGTGTACACACACACACACACACACACACACACACCCATGGGAGTCTGGGACAGTCAATCAATCCCAGCAACTAGGGCATCTTATCGCCATCTTGGCCTCCCTGTTTGGATGTTCCATCATCCTGCTTGGCTGGGGAGGGGTCTCGCACTCAAATCACTTTTCAACAGCTGATGTTACGTTTTCCTCCAACATTCATTTAATTTTTAAAGAAGTCCAACTTCATTTCTACTGTATGCACCTTCACATAATTTCAAAGCAAACCGGCCAGACTCAGTTGCTGCTGCAGTTGATTAATAAGCCTGATTACCAACCCCTGTAGATAACTTATCTCAAGTTTTTTCTAAAGATTATTGCACCTTGAGTTGCAGAGATTTTTTTTTTTTTTTTACATGAGCAGGTGTCTACAAATACAACGCTTTTAATTTCTCAAATAAAATGTTTGCATATGAATCTCAACCGAGTGTCTCCAGCCAAACTGGAATCATTTTGGTTTGTGAAATCAGTTTCGTTTCAGCTTTCAGCGGATAGAAGAAATAGGAACGAGGATGGGGGAACAAAGTGTCTTTACATCTTATCTACGCTGCATTTCCAGAGAGGCTGAACATTGTCTAGAGGCGCTGCAGAGATCTTCTACCCAGGCTTATTAATTCACTACTCTCATCTCCCTGAGCTGGCTATCATTACAGTCCTATATATAGAGTCACAAAGGGAATTGTGAGGGATGCACACACATTAACATTAATGACTTTAGACTCTGCACATGAGCCGTGTTTTCACACACGTGCTTGCAGAAGAAGAAAGGCTGGCTTTCTTCCTGCTGTGGTATCATGGCATCAAGGTGACGCCGCGTCTCCCTTGTCACTCCTGAAAGTGCGTCAGCTGTGGCTGCAGGCAGCACCAAACTAAGCGGAGGTCCACGGGAGAACAAGCTCCTACTGTGTTTGCTAATGAGCAATCACCAGTGACTCCACCAGTGGCTGTTGTCAGGAACTAGTGCACGGCTGCAGGATTACAGCGTGTTGGTCCTTCCTTGGTAATTCTATCCGGATCTCAGCAGGAGTCGACGCAGCCCATTACATTTTCCACATCGCGTCAATCAGGATCTGACGCAGCCGAGCGTTCTGTGCACGACTCCGAGGACGTTTCATCCTGCAGGACTCATCTGAGAGTCAGCACTGCGGCTACTTTAAATCCTTCCTCCCCTGCAGCACCCCCAGCTGCCCATCCTCCGGCCTCATCCTGGGTGGCTCACTAGTGGGGTAACAGATGGCGCTGCATGGGGGTGGAGAGTGTAGCGGCGGTGCACACATACTCCTGTCGTCCTGCATGGACCTGGAGGGTGTTTGCAGCTCGGTGGGGGCGATTCAGTGGGCTTCCACCCAGAAGCAGCAGAATGTGACCCCCACTCTCTCCTGCTCCGCCCTTAGGCCTGAACACGGTCAGCCAGGCATGAACCACAGACTAGGCCAGTGCGCGCGCACGGACGCACGCACGCACACACAGACACACACACAATCACAAATGCAGGCGTGCTGCTGTGGATGGGTCGATTCTTCGCTGTTCCCCCATGGAGGACCCATTAAGTGTCTTGTGCACACGTGTTGTTTGCACGTTACATTAACTGACACTGGGATGAATGATTTATTCAGACGGCTTTTCAATTGTCAGAGATGGATGGCATCAATAGGGCTTTTGTCCTTGATGATAAATCAAGCGATTTACCACTTTAAACAAATCTATCCTTGTGCTGTTGCTCGGAGAGCCAGGTGAGAGGAGGGACATCATTAAACAGGCGGAGCAGGGGCGCACATTGCGGCGTGTTGCTTGGACCTCCAGCGCCACGCTGCTCCCCATCCGTCTCTGCGATATCTTTATGCAAATTTGAGCAGGCTGATTTGGGAGCAGGCAGAGGATTAATACCTCTCTCTGCGGACTCGCTCCAACACAGCAGCGGAGGATTGTGGGTCAGCGCTGGGGCCCGGCGGGCATCAGCTGCCGTTCTTTAGGTATGACGACGCTTGGAAGGGAGTGAGTAGTCTCACACCTGATCCAGACCGCGTAGCAACATGACTTAATGAAAAACATCCAGATGCATTTATTCATTATTAATTTATTTATACCCCCTAAGAGCTCAGATAGCATAAAAATGGCCTGGAAGCATTTGTGTATTTGAATAAACACCCGTTACGATTGTTTAGCCGAGGGAATTCTAAAACAACACGCAATGATTAACAATTAAGAAGGAAATACAGCAGCAATTAATCAAAGTTAAGGGGCTGGCTATCAGTAGAGAAGCAGTATGATTTAAACATGCAGGTTTTGATTACATTTGCGTTATTCCACAGCCAGCCTGCCAAATATTAGACGGTGGGACAGTGCAGAAGCAGCCTTGTGAAATAGGCACAATAGGCTGAGCTTGTGCTTTCCTGGAGGCACGCTGTATGCTCTGGTGTCCGCCTCACTCACCACCGCTACTGACCAAATACATCATGACATGTGGACAACAAAGAGCTACAAAAACGCCTGACTTGGTGCACGCGTGCACAATGGGCCGCTTCTTAGAAGCGAGTGTGCGCTATCTCCCCAGAACACAAGCCTATTCCCATGCACGGGGAAGCATTACATGTCACACAACACAGCGAAATCTTTAAGCAGCGTATCCAAAAGGGAAAAGCCCTGTCAAATAGCTCTACTTGACATGAAATGCAGCGCGGTTGCTGGGATGGAATTTTCCCCCCCTCAGATAAAGCTTCCTGGTTGAAAATTGAGAGAGTCCAGTCATCAGTATGTTGCAGGCAATTCTTTAAATTAGCGCGAGATTAGGGAGTGCACGGCGATTAAGCTCATTTGAAGTATTGAGGATCCGTCTGGGCATTGGAAACGGCCACACTTTAATTAATCTGGTAATGGATGAGAAAAATAAGCGCTCTAACGCACATATCAGCATTTTGCTGAACAGGAGGAAGCAGAGAGGAGATGGAGGGAAGGTGGGGGTGTTGGGGGGGTTAAAGCAGACACAGAGAGTGAAATGGAGCATGTTGCCTACGGAGGAAATAGCAGCCTGATGACTGCACTGTTGTGTGTGTGCGTGTGTGTGTGTGTTGCAATAGAGAAAGGAGATGTAACCGAGGTTGGGTCACAGCAGAAATATCAAAATCAGCAACAGATGAGGGCAGATGAAGTGTTTGCACCAAAGCAGACGGTGATGTAACACTCAGCTCAATTGTCTCTTCACTGATCTGCAGCCTCCTGAATAATTGAACCCTGTGAAATGAGCCTGAGAAGAGGTGAAGAGACGCAGGGCGGCCACAGACGCTGATGCTCGGTGGCCAGGCATCCGCCAGCAGGAAAGCCTGCCGCCCAGGACCGGCCCAGGAGGGGACTTCTCTGCCCTAATTAGGCTTATGCCCCTTTAACATTTAATAATGGCCGGATGGCTCTTTAGTCGAATACTTAATCCAAGTCGATGCTGAGGGATTTCCCAAAGATTATCAGGATTATGAGACAAAAGACTGTCCCTTCCTGTTTGAACCCCAATGCCAATATTTCAAGAATGTATGAGCTAGTTCTGCGCGGTTTCCTCCTACAATCAGCTCACACACGGCTAAATCGCAAACACACATTTTAGTTTCTTATTAGAACTGTTTTTTTTAATTAAAAAAAAAAAACAAGCTAAAAAACGGATTCATGCTGTGCTTCATGTGGGAGGACAAATCTGTGCCACCTAGCATAATAAACGGGAGTTTGTCTGAAAAGCCTTTCCTGAAAAGCCTAATCGCATCTGGGAAGGTCAGCGGACCATCTGGTGGTTGACGATTATCCTGGACGGCTCTCCCCGTACCTGAACATCAGCACACCGGAGGCTTCCACAGCTCCTCTGAAGAACGCAGAGAGAAGCGAACCTCAAAGGGACAGGTGATGGGCAACGCTTAAATACGGAATGCTCCCGTTACATGTGACAGAGATTTCATGCACAGGCGTGCCACCATCTATTTACCGCCTCTGATGTCCACCCAACCCCACCCCACCCACCCACTGGACATGCAGCCCTGGTCTGTGTTTGCTCCAGATCAACTCCAAGGTTGAAAATAAAAAACCCACTGATAATACTGATGTGGCCTACTTCTTCCCCCAGCCTTTCCCTGTGTGTAATAAGCAGTGATGGCACGTCCTCTTAAGGGAATCTGACTCTGAGAGGAGGAAGAAGAGGTCGGCATGAGAGGGGAGATGAGGACTCTCGTCCCAAAAAGAGAGAGTGAGAATTAGAGACAGAAAACTGCTGGAAGTCGTGCTGCCTCGTGGCTTTGGAAGGAGAAGCCTTCTGCGAAATACAAATAATACACATCGCTAATTATTTAAGCCATCAAAACATTCACATGCCGGTTCATGCTGGCTAATGTTCAGAGGGTTAATGCAACTGCGTTTTATTGCCACTTGTCCTTTTTCAGAACAATTTCTCAAGTGAAAGTTATTAAAAGCTGTTTATTTATTTAAGCTTGCGCAACTAAAAGTAAATCAGGTCTGAGCTTCTTTGTGGGTCATCCCGGCAGATGACCTGCACTAAGTCAATCAAACGGCTCTGGATAGGACAGCCGCTCGCCGTGCGCAGGATTAGCTCTGCTGACCGGCGCTGCCCGGGCCACTTACATAAACACAGCGCAACAAGTGTGTGTAACACACATATGCTCCCGGCCCGTCTCTACAGTACCAGGTGACTCTGAACTATGCTTTATTGTGCGCATTGTCACGGTTGCATTTGAGAGCCGTGCGCGCTGGCTTGCAACCACTCCCGAGGCCGCCAAAGCATCTTAATTCAGGATGTAGATCTCAGCCAGCAGGTGTATGCTGGTGTAATCAGCCGACCATATGTCCGCCTGTGCCCCGGCTGATTAAGGTTCCCTCTCTCTCCTTCTCTGATTGATGTATGGTTTGATAAATCATACCTCCTCCTGTGAAAAATGCTAATGATATGCTAATGATGGTGACAAACTGGCACTAAAGCCTCGTACTAAATTCCTGCCCGCTATTTTCTGGAATCTGTTGCCTTTGTCCTCCCACATGATCCATCTGTGCTGGTCACAGGACCACCGTCAATCCCCTTCGATGACCTTGTGGGGCACAAACGCCTTTCATTGCCATTTCAGGGTGGAATTGGAGTCAACTGCAACTGCACTTGCTCTAACGGATCACATTTGCAATAGTCTCATTCCTCCCACTCACACAGCTGCTGGGCCAGGCGTAAGATTTGGGCCATGACCGTTTTCCTGGATTTTTTTTTAATTTATTTTTTTAACCACAGCAAGGCGAGCAAGACGCCATGGTGCCTGAATCTGGGCTACGGCCCCAGTGAAACCAGTCACCGTGCAGGAGGAGTTCATCCAGTTTCAGCAGCTGATGAACATCTGTTCGGCATTAGTGGCTCTGCGGTCTGTGGTCCCGTGCACGCGGCGCAGGTCTCAACTGATAATGTCAAATCCTCAGGTGCAGCCTGCTTCTGTTCTGAGACAGGAAAAAGAAATAAGAACAAATTTCCTGTTTGCAACTTGTGCAATCCCAGACTAGCGAATGTCAGCTTTTAAAGGTTTATCTGGTTTTTATTCAATTCAACTCTTAAATTTAGCTTGTATTCAGCCATTTATCTATCCCAAACTGTCAACAACTTGTGCAGAATTGCTATTAAATAAAATCACAATTCAAAAGATGCAAAAGATGACGTCAGTTTGCCAGAAATGGTCACAGTCTTGTTTTAATCTCATTTTTGATTAATTCATGGACTTGTGCTTGTTAGCAATGGCCTCACAAGGATGGCTAGCTTGACTCCAGCCTGCAACCATGCAGATAAGAACTCTCATGAGACTTATTTTCTTTTTTTTACTCCATTTTTTTCTGGGGGTGTTTCACTGTGCAGATGTACAAAGCATAACGTCTTTGACAACCATCAGAGAGAGAGAGAGAGAGAGAGAGAGAGAGAGGGAGGGAGGGAGGGAGAGAGGGGAAAAATGATTTGGATCATAGTTATTAGCAGAGTTACACAGGAGGATTTTAATTCATTCATTTACTCTTTAAGCTTCACAACATCAGTACCTATTTTTATTATCTGTTTTTAGATCTTTAAAGAGGCTTTCTGAAACTGTAAAGATAGCAGCTAAAGTTATACTGAGGCAATTTAAGCTGAGAATGTGGTTGATTATTTCTGTTGTTGTCAGACCAATGTGTTTCTGTATTCTTCCTGTGTGTGTGTATTTGTGTGTGTGTGTGTGTGTTGGGAGCGTGGGGGTGGGGTGGGTGGGTAGGTGCACATTCTTGAGTGTGTTTGTGTGGTTCACACATTCCACAGGCTTAAGAGGAGGTCATGATGAGCATATTTCTCCAACCGTGAGGCCTTGATTTGTTGACATACCAGACATTCGTCGGGGAGGCTGAGTGACTGACACAATAGGCTTAACGTCGACGTGATTTGAGTATATAGCAATCTAAGCTCCTACGTCTACAATTATGATTGACAGTTTCACATTTGGCAAATTAATCTAACCATAAATTCACCAAAACCAGCTTGTTTCCCACACAAGGTTATTGAAATAGTGGAACAGCTCTTGGCGATGACCTTTCCCCTGGAGCCTGACCTCTGACCTTCCTCTCTGTGATCAGCTAATTGGGAGAGCGTCAGAAGAGCCTAAAAGCTCTCCGGCAGGAGGTGAGCGGCTGAAATCGGGAACGAGCCCGCCGGGGGAGAAGCTGCGATCGACTGGAGGAGAAGGGATTCAATAATGCCTTTGTGTGGAGGCCAGCCTGTCTCTGAAGACGTAGACATGAAAATGCCCCAGGCAGGTGTGGCGCCACCGGCTGCGTGTGATGAGTCAGTAAATCACGGTTGCTGATACAGTTTTAAAACAGGCTGGCCATCTGCATGCACGCAGACCCATGAGTCACAACGCTGCAATACGCTTCACAGGCAGTCAGCTCGTGAATGACACAAGCCGGCCATATTTGATGAGCCAATCTGCAGCCGCCTGTTAGCGTCTAGCTGCCCAAGACTGTCACCTCTGCTGCTTCATGCAGGCGGCAGCAGTGTTTGAGGGACGGTTCGATAACATTTTAAACAAGGAGAAATTGATTCATCACGGTGACGCTGGCAGAAAGCTTACATAATCAAATCCGTGTTCCACCTCCCTCTGTGTTCCTTGAAAGATGATTATGAAATCAGGTCCCTCAGATTTAAGCAGCTTTTAAGTAAATGTTCTAAATCAGTTTGTGATCTGTGTTTGTTAGGACTGCTTTATATCCTCTCTGGAACATTTTAAAAGTGAATCCATTTATTTATGTTAATTTTCCAGTCTGCTCGCTCTTGTTGGCTATTGTGGCTTCGCTGCCATAACATTTAATTATTCGGTTCTGCTGACTGGCTGAAAAAGACGTTCTCAAGGACTGCGGAAACGCATTTGTATGGCTGGAAAGGAGCCGGTATGTTTATGATGGTTTTAATCATGATAATTCTGTCAGAGGCAGGATGATATTTAAGGCGGTGGCGACTGAATGGTGAGCGGAGGAATGATCATTTGGACAGACTAAGGTGACCACAAACCTCAAAGTGTTAACTCGGTTAGCAGCCTGGGGCACAGGCAAGGTCACAGGCAAAATCTCTACTTGAAATATGTCGTCTTCCTGTCAGTGCATCATATTTAGAGATATGTGCTACAAGTGTGCACACAGAGCTAATGACAGAGCGCGTTTAAGAAAAAAGGTCTGAATCAGTTAAAGAGCTGACTGTTACAGGGCTGGCTTTGACATTTATTAACCAGACTGTATGGACAGTGTGTAGAGGCAGGCTGAACTCTGTGCTCAGATGGCTCCGTGCACTCACTTACTTTGTGTCACATCCAGCTGAAACAAGAAAACACTTCCAAACTCTGACCTCTGACCTTGCAGCCACAGTCAAATCTCCTGTAACTGTCGCTGCTGCAGCCACTTGACGGAGATATACATGTTGTGAGACCACTTCCAGGACAAAACAGTGCCCCAAAACATGCTAACTTATGTATTTTTGCAGTTAAGTGTGCTGGTCTTTCTTATTCTGCAGAGCAATGAAATCTAAATAATTAGGTTTTGCTTTGAAAACCAGATAAAGCATTATTTGTTCATTAAAGGAAAAGAGGCGTCTCATTCCTCTGAACATAAATCAAAGGTGTTTTGTTAGTTGCTGAGCACTTCCTATAAATACATCGTGTTTGAAGTCAGGCTGAGGAACAACTGACTCCACTATGAAACACCCACTTGGAAAAAAGAGAGATGAGAGCCAACTGGTTTCCAGCTCATTTTCATATCCATTTTCACAGAAGACATACTGATACAGGAACACAACACTGTGGTCCAGCTGAAAGAAAACATAAAAGACTGAATCATCCCTCAATCATTCCCTTTTGTTCTGGACTTTGGAGATGTTATTAACGTTAGTTTACAGCATTTAAGTAAAATAAACAGATTCAGATACAGCCAAGCTCTGTTATGTTGCTATGTGGAGCATGCTACAGTAGAAGCACGGCTGATTTTTAACATCATATTTCATTTTTGCTTTGATTGTACTTTAAAATGCAACATTAGAGGAATGCTTGTTGTTTTACATTTTGCTCTGTGTAAGCTCTATATGACCAGGCACAAATAACACACAGAAACAGGCACTTTGTTCCACGCTGGAATCTCCACAGCTGAGTCTGTGGAACTGCGCATTCAAGAACGAGAACGCACGAAACTGAAGACGAAAACAGGAAGACGGCCAGCGCTCGCTGAGCCCACACCGCTGTGGAGGTGGAGTGTGCCGTGGCTGACTCACGGTACGGCCAGAAATCCACGAGTCATGAATCAGTCTGCATTGGGCGTACAGAGGCGCATGTGAGTCACGACAGAAAGGCGGCGGCGCGGGGTGGGGGGTGGGGGGGG